>CM041777.1:34182037-34226535 GCA_023374045.1 Limonium bicolor | reverse complement strand
ATACTCTGATGATGTGTCAGTTTCCCCTAATATGCAATTAGTTGTAGCGGCAGGAGCCTCTTGATCCTAGAGAATTTGTGGGCTTCTCTTTTTGGAGTAGATGGCAGTGGCGTGATTGCCCATTATTTTAATGAGCATGGGAGAGCTAACGTGCCGTGGGATGCTAAGAGTTGTGTCAGGGGGATTAACAGCCTCTCCTCTTTTTCATGATAATCACGCCTGCCTTCGCATGCCCATATCCATGCGCGTAGACAATAAAGTCTGGGAATAATACCGAGGTTGTTTTTTCAAGCGTAAACTGCTTCTTCTGCTTCTTAGGAAACGACACGAAGCACGAGGATGACGTCGTTTGCAACTGGGGCTGCATGTTTGACGTATCACGCGCTTCGGATGACGTTGCTTGTTGAGGCTGATTGTCTAATGTTTCGAGTATGTCCGGCGTTTTGCGCATGGATGGCCTTTCTTCATTCAAATTTTTTGCCGCTGCTGCCGCCTGGGTTGCTAGTGAAGTGGTGATTCTGGATATTCCTCATGTAGGTGTTGACCAATCTCTTCCGACCAGTATTCAATTACTCCGACAGAGTAGATTATGCCTTCTATTTCGACCTTAGCCTCTTCATTGATGATAGCCATCCTATGTGTCTCTAGTTGGACATGAGCCTCTAGGTGCTTAGGTAGTATTTGCATGTTCGTAACTATTGAAAGCACCTGGCCTAGATGTCTGGTGATGGATAAGACTGTGTTTTCCGACCATGCGTGGAGAGGAATTCCTCGAAGAGCTACGTTGGTGGTCCTTCCTGATATCTGATTCGTTTGTTCTCAGTTCTTCATTTCCCAGCCTAGATCCTCACCACAGAATGAGGTTCTAAATCTTTCTGCTGACTCATGAGTTTTGAAGAAGACGCAAAACTTAAATCTCGACAGACTAGTGATTTCTAGTACTTCTTCCTGCCACTCCAACAGTTTGCATTTTATGCTCTTACAATCAGTTTGTGAGGGATTGGAGATTACTACAGCCCTTGCCAGACTTTCTTTCAAAGGGAGACAAGAGTCGAGACTCAGATGGCCTTCTGTTTGGGCGTTTGTCCTGAAGGGTGCTGGTGTGCACAATGGAGGCGGAGGAGGGTTTTGAGCGGGCTCCTGCGACTGGCTTTGCTCCCCCTGGTCTGTGGGTCTTGGAATCCATCTAGCGTTGCGAGGGAAAGGGGCTGTGTTGAAGCTTCTATTGATCGCCGTCTCTGTTTGAATTCTGTTCCCGTCTACTAGCATGTCGTTCGTCTCCAAGATGGCTTGGTCAGCCTCATTCTTGGACTTGTATTCAACAAAGCCATAGCGGGTGTTGGTACGAATTCTAGGAGTCTTAGGGAGACGAAGCCCTATTATCTGACCGTACTTGTCGAAGATTCTCCAGATGGTTCCGATTCTAGATGCCTGATTAATATTATCGATAAACACCGTAGCCCCTAGAGAGGATTTTGGAGCTGCCATGTCGAAAAAAGAGGTTGTATGCTTGGTTTGAGAGGTTGTGTGCGAGGAAGTTGTTTTTGGTGTTGTAAAGGGGATGTGGAGGAGGTGGTGTTGCTGGTGATGTGTTTTGGGGGTGGTGTTTTACTGGTGGCGACATGGTGGAAGGCTAGCGGGAGAGATGGAGGGGAGAGGGACGGGAGAGATTGGAGAGTGGGTGGAGAGCATATTTTACTGGTTAATCTATCCTAATGAACAATCTGATTTTTTTAACGGCCCTAGCACAAACCCTTTAACTTATTGGAGCCTATTTTGACTGGTAGTACTTATAAATATGTATATATATGTAAAAAAAAGTTTATATTTAATTAGATTTTATCTATTTATATTTTGTTGTTAGAAAATAAATTAATTTTTGTAACTTTTAAGCGTGAGAAATATTTAATAAATTTATTTGCCCTAAATCCATGGTACCCTTACTAATACAATTTCCTTCCTAAGTTTTTTTTTTTTACTTACAAAGGTTTTAATGATGCCCATAGCCAACACATCCAACTTTTTTATCTTAATAAAACTGCTATGAACCTAACTTATACAAAAAAATAGTATGACAAATAATAAACGGAGCCTAAAATCACATTCCATGCCTGCATTCCCGCGTGCAGAGATAATGAACAATTTTATCATAGTTTGTGCATGTATATATAATGCTGAATTACCATGAATGCCCTAAGATGAATTGATTCTTAGTCATTTGATCTAAACTTATGCCAGGATTTTTCTAACCGGTAAGTTATTATTTAACAAAAGAGACATACAAAAACATAACGAATGGCGCGAACATCCTTTCAGGTATGCCAAGATTCAGTTCATACGCACTACTTAATGCAATAAGCTTTCACCCTGTGCTCATTGACCGCATTGTGTACTCCGTGCAATGGCGGATGGAGAAGTTTTTTCGCGGAGTCAAAATTTTTTTGGGAAAATTCACGATATACCCTTGTTTTATTTTGTAATTTACAATATACCCTTGTGGTTTTTTGTAATTCAACTTTAAACATGCTTAAATATTATCCAAAATTGTTGAAACTTTACATGGACGATGCTAAAGTGTTATATTTTGGTCCAATTCCAAATTTGAAGTTTTTTAAGCTCACATGTGACCTGTGAGACCCAATGAACATGTGGCATATTCATTGGGTCCCACAGGTCACATGTGAGCTTAAAAAACTTCATATTTGATATTGGACAAAATATAACACTTTAACATCGTTCATGTAAAGTTTCATCAATTTTGGATAACATTTAAGCATGTTTAAAGATGAATTACGAAAAACACATGGGTATATTGTGAATTACGAAAGAAAACAGGGGTATATCGTGAATTTTCCCCATTTTTTTTTGACACTATCACTCTTTAAAATATTATAATATTGTATGCTTTTTTAAAATTTATAAGAATTTGACAAATTTTCAAAAGTTTCGGGGAACTGGTACCCCTTTAGATCCGCCACATTGCATAGTACTCCTTAAATATAAGTTATTCTAGTTTTAATTAATAATTATTCTCAAAATATAAGTCTTTTTTCTCATACCCTTTACTTATTGTGGCTTTCAATAGTAAAATCGATTTTTAACTAATTCGTAAAATATTTAGTTAGAAAACTATATTATTATTTGTAAAACTTGGATCCTATCTTTAAATTAGGGACAATTTATGAAGTTTTTATTTTTCTTAAATTGAATACATAAATATATAATGACTTGCATTTTGAATTGGATATATTCAAACTCACCCATCAGCAATATTTACTTTGTCTTTGCTAACAACTCAATGTTCTTTAAGTCACATAGATATATCGGGGATAAAATTTAGATCCATGGATGATGAAATTTTGTATAATATCAGTGTAACGATTATCATACACGCCACTCGAACAACTCGATATTGAGTATAGTTCGTTATTATTTTGTGAAGGGATAATTAATTGGAAAGAAGCCAGGGGGCATTTTCTTCTTAATCTTAGGAGAGTCTTGATCATAATGTTTGTCATTTGGTGGATAAAACAAGAAGTTAGTTAGCCCCATAATGTAAATTAGACCCACTGTCCTTATTTTATCAGATTCAGAGCAGTTGTTCGGTTTAGCATCTTTGTATTTATAAACTAAGTTTAGCATCTTTCATAGTAGTATATACCAGGATCAGCTAATCTGGTTATACGCGGTTAGTGCATGCCGCTCTAATCATTAGAAACTCATTATATAGATGATATAATTAAGATTCGCCTTAATTACTCTCTACTAGATATGTACAGTACTGTTGGCTGGAAAGAAACAATGAAACATCATAATCGTTTAAAAATATAAAAACGTTGATGTACTTGAAAGGCGGAGGACATGTATAATGGTGTTTTCCTTTTAAACTAGCAAAGGATAAAGTTAGATATGTGAAGCTGAATATAAAATATTTACTGAATGAATCTTTAATGTATCAAACTTCTTGATCGATCATAAATATTGCTTAGGTCTACTACGTATAGAGGTAGATGGAGATTCTGCATGATAGGAGCAATGTTCCACCATAATTCTACCCTTATAAGATGAAGCAGCTTGAAAATGTATGGTGTTGATTTATTTTATAGGTCCCACTAAATTCATATATAAACTCCATTTGCCTCATCTTATTTACCCAGAGAATGAGCCTTTAGGCCCTTAGTTTTATGAACAATATTTTTGGCACCTGGCTACCAGTAACTAACCCAACTTCAGAATTGCCTTAATTCATAAGATCATCAGGTCCATTCATACGTTTTGGTCTTTTCCCATCAGTAACGGTATCCAATGTCAATATGAAATTTATCAAACTCGTTTTATTTTACGTTTTTCCACGTGACTTAGTTAGCGGCACACTATTCTGGCCAGCTCTTACCTCAACACAAATATTGGGCCAGCTCGATGCGGGCCTTAACTGGTCCAAACTCGGTAAAGTTCGAGACGAGGCCGACTCAACCATTGGTTGGATCGGTTTCAGTTATGGGTTCGATTTTAGGGTCGGATAATTCCATAGATTATAGGTCGATTTTTATCGCTGCCATTTGTGAATTATAACGAATTTATAGTAGTGGGTCAAACATATCAATGTCCAAAATTGGTCCTAGCTCTTCTAATCCTCCAAGATTGAGATTATGCTAATTCACTTGGCAGGCAAAAGTTATCCTCTTCAAGTGTGCTTATACTATTATACATTACGAAGCTAACAAACTAAAAAGGATATACTACTAAACTACATGTATGTACATTAGCTCACTTCCCAAGCTAAATTAGAAATAAAGTTATAAGAAATGGGTAGTATGGGCAACATACTGAAAGGATGTGATGGGTAGTTGCTCACAAGGTTATGGTTAGGAACTTGCAGATCAACTGAAAAACATAAATCGAAAGCATGTCAATTAAATGGCACGGATAAATGTAAGTAAAAAAAATCACTTTTTATTCACTTAATATACTAACAAACCGTTACACGTCACTAAGTTGCGCAAGTAACCATATACCAACGGTGCACACATGTCAAAATTGACTCATTTAAGCCTAAAGAAATAAAATATTTTATTATTATATAGTATTATATAGTATTTGAATTTAATAATAAGATTTATAAGTCAATAAATCTTGGAAAAATTTCTAAACACTCTCCAACTATATTATAAAGATTTTAGGAAGTGTTGGAACATTGTTTTGAAACATAAAAGTCAATATAAAATTCTAGAAACCCTAAAGCCTTTTAAGCCTTGCTAGGGTTGACTTTTTGAGAATGGTCAAACCAGCCCATGAAACATATACCAATAAATAGGTTATGGAAAACCATGAAGATCGATAAAAAGAACGTCGAAAACAGATCATCCTAGCCAAAGTTATGATCAAATGAAGTTTAGAGCCAAAATTTTGATAAAAGCTGATGTGGCAGGGTCTGCTGAGTCATCACGCGCCTCGGGATACGCGCCCCAGCACTTAGTCGTTTTTATCTCCTATATTTCCGGTAACAGAAATCAGTTTTTGCCCTATCTTGTGACCTTCATAACTTTCTCATCTTATGGAATTTTTGAGTGTCGTCTTCTTTGTTGCCTTCTCCTAAACTTCCTCTAAACACCATAACTCACACAAACCCTAACTCGTTCTAAATCAACCGGAAATTCGAGCCAAAGTTGCCACCCTGCAAAACCGTAACTGCAGTTTCCAGTTTTCCTTCGAATTCAGGTAACTTCGTCTAGCCATAACTTCTTCGTTTCTCAGCCAAATTTCGTGTTCTTTAGCTCGTTTTGAAGAGCTCTAATCCCTCTAAAACTTTCATGTTGATGACCAAAGCCAATTCCCAACCGTTTGGAGGATATAGTTGCCTAAAGTCTCTGATTCCGCAGCACATAAAATCAATACCGGAACTGTAAGGTATAAACTCGTGACTTGCGACTTTAATTTCTTTCTGTGTGTTGCGAGTTAGGATTAGTTCTTATTATCAATATGTAGAGGTAAGTTTACTCTTTCGATTAAGCCCTTACACATAGCCTAACTCGATCTGTACTACAAGTTATAGATCCTCAAAGTCGGCCTGGTGAACTGCTCGAAAGTTCGAAACTTTCCAGAATTCCGAATTCAAATTGCTCCGTTCTTGCAATTCCGGTAAGTTTTCTTCAAATTCCTTCTACCTTGCTAAACTATGTTACATTGTCGGTCAAAACCATCATTCAATTGCATCAATTACGCTTTAGATTGAGTGAATTTGAGAGGATCGAATTCGGAAACCCTTAAGAACCCTAACTTCGAAACCGAATTCGAAAACTGATGAATCCTGCATTATAGCTAGCGAAATTAGTATCATTAGTGTTATAACCCGTATAATTTGTACCTTATATTATATCTGCTACAACGTTGTTCTAAAGTTGGATTAAAAATCCCTTGCCATCAGTTGGACGTCAGCGACATTCTTTTAATTGCCAAGGACGAGAGGGCATTTGATTCATTAATTAAGGTAATTAATTATTTGGTTTAAGGAAAGGAATTCCTTAAATTCTTCTTTTTCTAATCATTGTTTTTCACGTCAGATAGATCGTAGAGCGTCTCTTCATCGTGCCTTCAGAGCGACAGTTTTGGCTCCTTCCTTCCTCTCTTCTCTCTCTCTCTCTTTTTCATCTGCTGAGATTGTAATTCTGCTGCTGCGTTTGGATTGGAGTTCTTCGTTGCTGGTTTTCCTTCTCCTTGCTATCAGGTTTGCGCTGCAAGAATTCTGAATTTCGTCGTTGGTTTCCTCTCTCTCTCAGTTCTGATTTTAGGCTTTCGATTGTGATTGAATCAGTGGCGTTGGTTCTGATTGGAGTTGCGAAGTTGCTCAGGCTGTAGACTGTTTGGAACTGTGGGATTCAGACTTCCGAATCCAGGTTTGTGTTGCAGTCTTTCGAGGTTTTGAGTTTGGGGTTCCTTCTGTGTTTTCTGATTATGGTTTTGACATTTGGAAATCAGTGCTCGTTGATCGGTGTCTGGTTGGCGGTTTCGTTTCGTGTTGCTGTGAACTGCTCAAAACCGTTGGATTGTGCTGATTATTGAGGTAGGTGGTTACTCGATTCAGTTTGGAAGTTCAGCCATGGGGATTGCAACGGTTCTGTTTCGTGTGTGATTTCTGTTTGTGATGTCTGTTTGGTTGCGTTTTAGAATGGCTAAACCCCCATGGTTTCCTGTTTTAATGTCTGATTTGGTGTGTGTGCTTCATTGGCATTTTGAGGCATTGATTTGTGTTGTTTTTCTGCTCTGTTCGTCTTCTGGAAACTGTATTTTTCGCACTGTCCGAACTTCCGTCCGAGCTTTGAAGTTCGGACAGTGCGTTTCTACCTTTCTGATTTGCGAGTTCGGGGTATGTCCGAACATCTGTCCGAACATGGATGTTCGGACACACCCTCAAGTCTTCCCTCTGATTTAAAGTTCGACCTGTGTCCGAACTTTGAAGTCCGGACACAAGGTCGGACCCTCCGCGTGTTTTCCCGTAAAACCTGTCCGAACATCCGTCCGAACTGGATGTTCGGACATTCTAAATTCCTCTATCTGATTTCAACTCGACTTGTGTCCGAACATTGATGTCCGGACACAAGTTCGGACATTTGGCTTTCTCTGGTTTCTGAGTCTCGACTTGTGTCCGAACTTCGATGTCCGGACACAAGTTCGGACACCCCTCTGTCTTCAACATAACTTCTTCGTTTGAACTCCGATTTGAGCGCCGTTTGCGGCGTTGGGTTCCTTGATCTGTGCTACTGATTTATGAGTGTTTTGGCATATTTAAATGCAACTTTGCTTCTGTTTAAGCAACCTTTCTGTTTGGGACATTACACATTGTTTCTGAGCCGTGAATGGCTGGGTCGAGCTATTCCGTGGTATACCATGTAGACGTCGTTCTGAGTGTGGGTCATTCCCTTTCTGTTCTGTGGGGTTGACGAACCCTTTGGCTCTTTCGAGTCATTTCTGCGTTGCCGAGAGACCTGGTATGGTCTATGGGTCTTCGACCCTTCTGAGTGTGCATTGTGTTTTGTCCCCCTTCCTGTTTAATGCTCTGGCTGTTTCTAAAATGGGAACCCTTGTGTTCCACTCTGCTTCTGTTTCTGAAAGCTTCTGACTATCTGAGAATTGTGCATAAGATGTTTATCTTCTCTTCTTCTGATTTCAACTATTTTGAGCGACCTTGCTGATGACGGTCGCTGCTTACTGGGCATAGTTGTGTGCTCATTCCCCTACTTCTAACCTTTTTGCAGATTGATCAGCGAGGATCATCTTGAGTTCTGGAGCTGTAGTGCTTAGCTCTTTGACTGTTTAAACTTCTGTTGTGACATTGTAGCCTTCGGGCCTTCCTCTGTTTTGGGTTTCTGATTCGGATATGTTTTTGGAATCCGTTTACTTCCGCTGTATTTGAATACTTTGGTTTACAATGTTAAGTGAACTCTGTTTTGGGCCTTTATGTTTTTTATCGTTTAGAGCCTTGCGTTATTGGTAGTAATACGCGGCGTTAATACCCTTAACTCTTAGGCCGGTTTTAGGGGTGTTACATTTAGTGGTATCAGAGCCAGGTTTGGCTTTCTTTGGTGTCTGTGGTGTGTTTGCTTGTGTGAGAGTCAGTTGTGACAGTGGTTGACAGTATGAGATAGTTCTGACAAGTTTTGGATTTGTATATCTCAGAATGGCTCCTCGTAGGACACCAGTGACCCCTCAGGGAGATGCTGCGGATGTAGTGCAGCAGTTTGTGACGCAGTTGATGCAGACGATGGCTGCAGCTGCTGGGGAGCTGGTGGAGGAGCTGGTGGTGCTGGCCCAGCAGGAGCGAATGCCGTGGGAGGCCGATCCGAGCTCTCCAGGAGTTCATGAAGCTAAAGCCTCCATCTTTTGACGGCTGTGGTGACCCTCAGGAGGCGAGCCACTGGATTACAGAGGTCGAGGACCTGCTGAGAGTGATGGGGTCGGAGGATGACCAGAAGGTGGACTTCGCCACGTTCCTCTTTAAGGGGAGGCGAAGGAGTGGTGGCGCATGGTGATGGGTAGACATCCCCAGCCTTGGACCTGGGATCAGTTCTGCTTGGAGTTCAACAAGCAATTCTATCCGGATGTCTACAAGGATCAGAAGATCAACGAGTATAACGGCTGCGCCAGGGGAGAGATGTCTGTAGAGGAGTATGTGAGGAAGTTTGTGACGCTGTCGAAGTATGCCCCAAGACCGGATGAGCACAGGAAGGCTCGTAAGTTTGAGAGCGGATTGAGGCCAGACATCAGGTCGGCGGTGACACCTCTTCGTCACCGGACCTTCAGAGATGTGGCGGATGTCGCCTTGTTGGTAGAGGCGGACATCAGGGGCAGACAGGCTGGCAAGGACCATAAGGGGAAGAGGCGTGCTGAGGAGCCTCAGAAGAAGGAGGCTGCTCCTCCTCAGAAGAAGCAGACCTATGGAGATCGCCGGGGAGCTTCTTCATCTTCGTCAGCTGGGACGAAGTGTGGGTCTTGTGGTCACTCCCATCCTGGTAGGGAGTGCTACAAGAAGACCGGTGCCTGCTTTAAGTGCGGGTCGATGGAGCACCGGATTGCTCAGTGCCCTCAGGCGTCCAGTAGAGGCTCAGGGGATAGAGGTACCGGCTCAGACTCAGGGGCGAGGTCCGACCAGAAGAAGCCTCAGACTCAGGCCCGGGTTTATGCTATGGCTGGAGAGCGTGATCGAGCGGGTGATCGCGTCATCTCAGGTATTCTCCAGATCCATTCTCGGATGTGTTTTTCTGTTTGATTCTGGAGCTACGCACTCCTTTACCTGCTGTGATTTGTTGGTGACCTTGGACTGACTGCTGTGCCTAGTGAGGTAGACTTGTGTGTGAGTAGTCCATTAGGTGGGGTTTGCCCTGTTGTGATTCTGTGTGTAAGTCTTGTCCCATAGTTTAGGGACAAGACTTTCTTTGCTGACCTCATCCCGATGCGGATGACCTGTTTTGATGTGATTTGGGCATGGATTGGCTAGCAGAGCACCATGCCCATATAGCTTCGCAGCGAGGAAAGTGTGTTTGATCTGCCAGGCGGGAGCCGTTTTGTCTACGCTGGAAATGCAGTTCCATGCGCCCGTTGATGTGTTCACGATGCAGGCAGCCAGTTTCTTGAGGAGGGCTGCCAGGGCTTCTTGTGTTTCTGCCAGAGGTGCGTGAGGATCTAGCTTGGAGAGCATCCCGATTGTCAGAGAGTTTCCTGAGGTCTTCCAGGACGACGTGCCCGGACTTCCACCAGTGCGAGAGGTGGAGTTCACCATCGATTTAGCGCCAGAGACTCAGCCCATCTCTAGGGCCCCTTACCGTATGAGTCCGGCGGAGTTGAAGGAGCTAAAGGTCCAGCTTCAGGAGCTGTTGGATAAGGGCTTCATACGCCCTAGTGTTTCGCCTTGGGGAGCGCCAGTGCTGTTTGTGAAGAAGAAGGATGGGACCTTCCGTTTGTGCATCGACTACAGGGGCAGTAGAGAAGATCAGGATGATTCGGGAGCGTTTGCTTGTTGCTCAGAGAGACAGAATGCTATGCAGACCAGAGGCGTAGACCGCTTGAGTTCGATGTAGGTGTCATGTCTATCTGCTAGTGTCGCCGGTCAGAGGCGTGGTCCGGTTGGGAAGCGTGGGAAGCTTAGCCCGAGGTTCGTTGGACCGTTTGAGATTCTGGAGAGGATTGGCCTGTGGCTTACCGTTTGGCTTTGCCACCGCTTTGTCTGCTGTCCACGAGTTTTCCATGTGTCTATGTTGAGGAAGTATCCTGCATGATCCGTCTCACGTGATCGACTACAGCCAGCTTCAGCTGAGAGAGGATTGCAGTTTCGAGCGGTGCCTACTCGCATTTTAGCCAGGGATGTCCGTCGGCTTCGTAGTAAGACCCTGCCTATGGTGAAGGTCCAGTGGTCAGATCAGCTAGAGAGTGAAGCGACTTGGGAGCTCGAAGATGAGTTGCGTGCCAATTTCCCTCCTTTCGAGCAGTAAGGAGAGTTAATCTCGAGGACGAGATTCTTTTAAGGGGGAGGTGATGTTTATAACCCGTATAATTTGTACCTTATATTATATCTGCTACAGCGTTGTTCTAAAGTTGGATTAAAAATCCCTTGCCATCAGTTGGGACGTCAGCGACATTCTTTTAATTGCCAAGGACGAGGAGGGCATTTGATTCATTAATTAAGGTAATTAATTATTTGGTTATAAGGAAGGAATTCCTAAATTCTTCTTTTCCTAATCATTGTTTTCACGTCAGATAGATCATGAGAGCGTCTCTTCAATCGTGCCTTCAGAGCGACAGTTTTGGCTCCTTCCTTCCTCTCTTCTCTCTCTCTCTTTTCATCTGCTGAGATTTGTAATTCTGCGGCTGCGTTTGGATTGGAGTTCTTCGTTGCTGGTTTTCCTTCTCCTTGCTATCGGGTTTGCGCTGCAGATTCTGAATTTCGTCGTTGGTTTTCCTCTCTCTCTCAGTTCTGATTTTAGGCTTTCGATTGTGATTGAATCAGTGGCGTTGGTTCTGATTGGAGTTGCGAAGTTGCTCAGCTGTAGACTGTTTGGACTGTGGGATTTCAGACTTCCGAATCAGGTTTGTGTTGCAGTCTTTCGAGGTTTTGAGTTTGGGGTTCCTTCTGTGTTTTCTGATTATGGTTTTGCCATTTTGGAAATCATGCTCGTTGATCGTGTCTGGTTGGCGGTTTCGTTTCGTGTTGCTGTGAACTGCTCAAACCGTTGGATTGTGCTGATTATTGAGGTAGGTGGTTACTCGATTCATTTGGAAGTTCAGCCATGGGGATTGCAACGGTTCTGTTTCGTGTGTGATTTCTGTTTGTGATGTCTGTTTGGTTGCGTTTTAGAATGGCTAAACCCCATGGTTTCCTGTTTTAATGTCTGATTTGGTGTGTGTGCTTCATTGGCATTTTGAGGCATTGATTTGTGTTGTTTTTCTGCTGCTGTTCGTCTTCTGGAAAACTGTATTTTTCGCACTGTCCGAACTTCCGTCCGAGCTTTGAAGTTTCGGACAGTGCGTTTCTGCCTTTCTGATTTGCGAGTTCGGGTATGTCCGAACATCTGTCCGAACATGGATGTTCGGACACACCCTCAGTCTTCCCTCTGATTTAAAGTTCGACCTGTGTCCGAACTTTGAAGTCCGGACACAAGGTCGGACCCTCCGCGTGTTTTCCCGTAAAACCTGTCCGAACATCCGTCCGAACTTGGATGTTCGGACATTCTGAATTCCTCTATCTGATTTCAACTCGACTTGTGTCCGAACATTGATGTCGGACACAAGTTCGGACATTTGGCTTTCCTTGGTTTCTGAGTCTCGACTTGTGTCCGAACTTCGATGTCCGGACACAAGTTCGGACACCCCTCTGTCTTCAAATAACTTCTTCGTTTGAACTCCGATTTAGCGCCGTTTGCGGCGTTGGGTTCCTTATGACTGTGCTACTGATTTATGAGTGTTTTGGCATATTTAAATGCAACTTTGCTTCTGTTTAAGCAAACCTTTCTGTTTGGGACATTACACATTGTTTCTGAGCCGTGAATGGCTGGGTCGAGCTATTCCGTGGTATACCTGTAGACGTCGTGCGTGTGGGTCATTCCCTTTCTGTTCTGTGGGGGTTGACGAACCCTTTGGCTCTTTCGCATTTCTGCGTGCCGAGAGACCTGGTATGGTTTATGGGTCTTCGACCCTTCTGGTGTGTGCATTGTGTTTTTGTCCCCCTTCCTGTTTAAGTGCTCTGACTGTTTCTGAAATGGGAACCCTTGTGTGTCCACTCTTGCTTTCTGTCTGAAAGCTTCTGACTATCTGAGAATTGTGCATAAGATGTTTATCTTCTCTTCTTCTGATTTCAACTGTTTTGAGCGACCTTGCTGATGACGGTCGCTGCTTACTGGGCATAGTTGTGTGCTCATTCCCTCCTACTTCTAACCTTTTTGCAGATTGATCAGCGAGGATCATCTTGAGTTTCTGGAGCTGTAGTGCTTAGCTCTTTTGACTGTTTTAAACTTCTGTTGTGACATTGTAGCCTTCGGGCCTTCCTCTGTTTTGGGTTTCTGATTCGGAATGTTTTTGGAATCCGTTTACTTCTTCGCTGTATTTGAATACTTTGGTTTACAATGTTAAGTGAACTCTGTTTTGGGCCTTTATTGTTTTTGATCGTTTAGAGCCTTGCGTTATTGGTAGTAATACGCGGCGTGTAATACCCTTAACTCTTAGGCCGGTTTTAGGGGTGTTACATTTAGAACCGGAATTTGATTTCGAAATCATAGAAACAAGAATCACTCAATTTGGTTATGTATATTGTGAGAAATTGGTGAATTAGTACTCGAATCGGATTTGGAATTCTCTGAAGAACTGGGCGTTCAGGGGCCGTCCGATCGCGTTTTAAAAGATTGGACGGCCGATATTAGATCGTGTTATTAAAGAATGTTATAAGTTTATAAAATTTCAGAATTTAGCTCTAACTTGTTGAATTTAGTTAATGGCCTTCCCGAAGGTATTTTGACTTGAAATTTTAACCATAGATTCCTTATTAAATCTAGTTTATTTTGATGTAAATTAATATGGTTTTGGAGTTTTAAATATAAGTTATGAATTTTGCAAATTACGGGTTTTCTGGAATATTGGCTAGTTTTAAAAGATATTTTTTGAATAAAAATTTTATAATATGTCTAAAATGTTATAGTTACTGTATATTAAATTTGGAATTTTCGGGCTATGGTAAATGGGTTTAAAAATTGCGTTTGTGAGTTTTTCATAAGAATAACTTATAATATAGTTTTTAATGTAACCAAAAAATTAAAGTATGGTTTGTTAATGAACTTTTTAGCTGGGAAAATATGGAACACTAAATTAACATTTTATAACAGTAAGTTTATAAATGTTTTGGTATTAGCTTTTAAGAGAAGTGAAATTATTTACATATATGTATATATACTTATTTAAGTAGAAACTTATGTAAATCAAGGAATTTAATTATTTTTACGTTTTATATTTATACTATATGGGAGTTAATATTTTAATTAAACTAAGGAATAAATATATATTTTTTTACGCATATATAAAAAGGGAATAAAGTAACTTAGAGTAAAGCAAGGAACTAATAATTAACACTTATAATAACTAAATATTATAAGAGCTAGAATCCTAAGATATAGTAAAAGAAATACTTTATGAAACATACTTGGAATCAGTTAAAGGTTGTAGTAATAAGATAGTTTAAATATAAGTTACATAGGGGATGTCTTAGTTAAATTCTAATATGGGTATACTTATATATATTAAATAAATAAAGGGAAACATTTATTTATTAAACCATGTGTTGGTTGTGGTATGCCTAAAAGTTTTGAACATAATTAAATACAATAAAATTTCCTAAAAATGTTATGGATAAATCTTAATACATAAAGATATATATATAAATATATATGTATATAAATACATTAAAATAGATGAGGGAAATAATATTCCTTGTGATAGTTATAATAGTAGAATATATATGTTAAACCTTAGGTTTTAATCGGTGTGTAATTAATTAGTCACTATTAACTTAAGGGTTAATTACACAACATCAACGCAACACGGTCTTGGGTTAACCTACAGAGCTCAAGTCTATGGACTCCAAAAGCCCACTTAAACAATTCAAAGAGTTTGGGCCACTCTCAGGAATAAATTCTAAATCGTTCTAAACTAAACGAAATGGGCCTAGTAAAGGATTTAGTTAACAAGTCAAGCCAAAATCTTTGTGAAGGATAATGGTAACCTAGAACTATTAATCAGCAAGAAAAGAAGGTTGTTTAGTTTATAGGTCCCTTAACTAATCGACACTTGGAACACCTTAATTATAGGTTACTATTGGGGAATCACTTATTCGAGTTATTATTGTTCTTCGCATACCAGGTACGGTTTCTCGTACTCCGTTACTTTTGCTGATTGACTTATGAGACGTTTTCGAAAAACGCTAACTGACTTTAAGAGGAATTTTTAAAAAAGAAATGGTTGTGTGACTAACTCAGCTTGTGTGACTAACTAAGCCTTGAATGTGAAACTCACTTGGGTATTGGTTCCTTCTACTTGGTTGTTCCATTAGACATTGACTGCTTAGAGTTTACGCTTCTGCACTCTGTAGGACTGAGTGTTTTGGTATTGCTCTGGGTAGTTAGTGATCTGGTGGAAATTTGGAAAAAGGTCAATTCTGTAAACTCTTCTTTTGACTCTGGATATCGTTTCATCCATGAGCTGGTTCTTGAGGTTTCAACGTGCGCGCGTCTTTAATGGTAACAGTGAGGGGCTGTATATCCTCTGTCCCAAAAAGGACGTGGTAGACAGTGAGGGGATGTATATCCCCTGTCTCAAAAAGGGACGTGGTAGACAGTGAGGGGTTGTATATCCCCTGTCCCAAAGGGACGTTGTAGACAGTGAGGGGTTGTATATCCCCTATCCTAAAGGACGTACTTGGCGGTGGGGGCCATCTCTCCCAGTTGAATTATTCCACTCTTGAGTTATTGGTTCTTGGATCTATCTTTTCATTCCTAGTCCTTTGTGACTATCTGAGTCTTTCTACTCCTAATGAGAATTTGGTTTAACTAAAGCAATGGATGTTCACTAACACATGGCGTGGTTTTGTTTCACTAACTTTACTTTTCTGTTATTAACCTTTATTCTTATCTTGTTATCTTGATTTGGTGATTTGTGAAATGCCTTGTTCCTCTATGTGGTTTAAGTGATTGTTTTCCTGCTATTATTTATTTAAGAGTTGTATTGTAAGTTTGTTTTGGAGGATCGTACCAGTTCCATTCCAGGGAACTGACCCACCCCTCTTGGGGTGGGCTGCTTGGTTTTATCTTGCAGGTACGAGTTATTTTACAGGTGGCCACGAAGAGAACGAGTGATTGGGATGGGATTAGGTTCTGAGAGTTTGTATGTTTTATTACTGTTTTACTTTTGTTAAGTTTTCTCGAGGTTCAGGCCGTGACAGTTGTAATCTTTAAGTTGTGTTTTGGTGAGGTTTGGTGTCGGGTGTTTGGAACCCGATGGTCTGTACGCCTTTAGTATTTTATTTCCGCTATAAATGTTAAATAGGGGCGTTACAGTGAATCATATTCATGTTGTTTATTTTGTCAGTTTTTCATATTTTTAGAAAAGGGAAAGGGGATGGGATTACCCAAAACCCTCTCTCTTAATTTCCTATCCCCTATTAGAGAATATGATTCCCCTTTCCCTAGTACATATTGACCGGTGACATATGACCATTGACCGATGACTAATGACCATTGGCCGGTGGTTGGTGAATGTAGACCAGCAATTAATGACCGTTAACTAGCTGCCGGCAACCGCTGACCATTGACCGGCGACCATTGACCGGCTATTTATTTTATTTCCTCCAACTTAAACAAACAGCCCGGAAAATCGAAGGGAATTCTTTTGCATTCTCTCTATTCCATTCCCTTTCCTGATTATATTATGTTTCCCCGCTCAAAACAAACGCCCCCTTAAGGTAAAGCATTCTGTGGAAAAATCAATCTCACACTTAACTGCCCAAACTTAGTCACATCAAGGTTTTCACTGCTAATCTACTAGATGGTACCTTATACCTCTAATGTAAAAAACTGCACTTAGAACTAAAAACCTCGCTTTTAAATATAGAGGTTTATTTATAACAATCACAATCCAACTAATAACAATAGATCTGATTTGTAAAGCCTTTATTAGCTCGTTAGTTTTGCAACCACTTGACTTAACAACATCCATTATAATTACAAAAATCCTCTTCAAGCTCACTCTATCTTCAACCCTTATATCACAATAATAGATGTGTTCACCGATGTTTTTCTCGTAGTTAAGATTTTCCTAAGGAACTAAGTCAAGTTAGAGTGACAACAAGGGTTAGCTATGAAACATCTTCCAATCAATTTTCAACAACACTCACACAAAATCTACAAATGAAACCTGAACCTACTAAACAACCAAAATAACCATGACAAAAGATGTTCAAGTTGTGGGGTCTGGGTGTTGTGAGGGAATAGGCTTAACAAAGGTTGTGGGTGAACTAGGACACATGGTGACTGTGGTGTCCGTAGGTTCTTAGAGAATATCTTGATAATCAAGCTTGTTCGGCTCGTAATCTTGGACATCAACTGCCCTTGCAATTAGGCCTGACAAAAGTGACCAAACTTGAAAAACCGATCAGACCCAACCCAATCTAAACTCTATTTTAAACCGAATAATGTCACCCGAAATGTGACCCCAAAATCTAAACCAGCCTGAACCAAAACCGATTCGAACTGCAATTTGGTATAACCCAAATCCACCCGGGGGTTCAAGGCAGACGATTCAAAGCAAACTCCCCCTCATTAGATATTAGATAGAGAAGATCGCCAAGTTTTTGTGATCCGCTGCCGAACTTTTTCCAATTCCAAAATCTCTTATTGAATTGCTCATTCAATGAACATTCTCTATGCCTTGAAGAGGACTCGACCCTTCACGCTCTTTAAGCACGAGATTTTGAGTCTCGATTCCTATTTTCAATTATTCCAATCTAATCGTTTCGAAATCAAAAAATGAAAAAGAAAAAAGTAAGTGGATCTGACCTATTGAATATGCACTTTATCTGTTATTCGATATTCAAATTAGACAAAAAGTTCTGACGTTGATCACCTTTTTAGTTTCTTTACTGAACTCACCCAAACCGAATTCACCCGAGTGCTTTGTTAAAGCCTAAATCTACTATAGTTTTTTCAACTGTAAACAATAATTTTGAAACCAAAAACATATAATGGAACATTAGACATCCAATAGTGTTCATTGCTCACAAATGATATATATATAATATTGGACATCTTCAATCTTTAAGCATCTCAATCCTTGTTGTATCAAAACATTCACAAGCCGTGTTGTTACCCCTCACACACATAGATGACATAACTTCATAGCAAATGCAGCACACAAAAATGAAAAAAAATCTCAATCCTCCACTTTGGAAAAAACTAAACCAGCCATAACACATAACCATGATTAGTTCTTCACATGGAGCTCCATGCACTTTCAAAACAGTTCAACCTTGAACATCTATCTAATGGTCAGTGACAGGCGGCACATGCACAAGACCGTAGGCGCAAGGCGGTAAAGAGTGCCATGGGAGTGCCGTGAGGCGTTGATGGCCGATGGGCTGCGCGGGATGGCGGGAGACACGACTTTGGTCGTGAGCGGGGTAGACCGGGCGTCAAGTGTCGAATATTGACCATTGAATCACAAAATTTTAATTTAAATTAGTCAATACAATTTATAAATATATAGTAAAAAAATCATATACAATTTTTTTTTTTGTCCAAATTGATTATGTCTAACCAATACGCAATATCAATCTTGACCAAGAATAACACTATTAAGAAAAGTTGGAGCTTAATATGAAATCAATACAAGTACAAAGGAATGCTTAAAGACGTACTTTAAAATTTTTCAACCAAACTCAACTCGAATAAGTCACCCGAATAAGTCACCAGAATCTGACCCACAACTCAAAAAAATTGAATGACCCAGAGGCTAACCCGAACTGAAATCACCCAAACCCAAAATCAACCAAACCAAAGTCACCTGAATCTAATTTAAACCAGATGAACCCTATCCAATCTGACCTCAACCAAATATTAAATATCTACAATTGACCGACCCGAACAAAACACGATCTGATTGACTCGAATTGTCAGGTCTACTCGCAATGCAAGTCGCCTTCCTAGTAGCTTGTCGATCTTTTGTTTTGTGATCAACCTTCTATTTAGTATTTAGTTGAGTTATTGAATTCTTTTAATTTGATCGCCATTGATTTGATAACATTGGATATTAAGGAGCGAGCTTCAAGGACTAGATTAGCACTAGGTTCCTCGACACCTTTTTCCATCCTTGCGCTAAAGTAGTGTGACTTTCTCATTCATGAGGTGGTGCAACAACCAGACTGTGAGGTTGTCCTTAGTAGGCTTTGAGTTGAGTTTTTTTTTTCGAACAAAGAGAACCGTAATATTAAACCAAAGGGTCATACATGAGGCACATCAAGAACCTCATGGAGATCAGGTAGCGATTGCCCATGAACAAACTCCAAGAGCACAATCTTGAAATATACCTACACAAGGTTGTAGATTTCTGAAAGATCAAGAGAATACTACGCAAGAAGCAGCCACGAGAGACCATGAAGGAGGAGCACGAACAAGAACAACATAAAAAACAACCTACCGAGCAAAGATGCGAAACAATTAGATTCTTATTTATGATAAAAGAGCCTCTGAGGGGCCATGATCCAGTCAATGACAGAGTTTAGGGGTGAAGGTAGTTCGATAGGGACCTACCAAACCTGCCGCCTACCTGCAATTGGCCTCATTTTTCTTGGAAGTCCCCAGAAGGTCCTAAGACTTCTGTGTGAGTAGGAGAGCCAGGGGGACCAGAGAGGTCAACGACAAGGTTTATACCATGATTCGGAGGGGAGCTCTTGCCTTTTTTAAAGAAGGATCATATGGTATGGGAGAGGCTAAATCATTTATCCCGTGAATCTTGGATGCACCGTGAAAGTTCCTACCACTTGAACCACAAACCTCTGATAGAAGGTGCTTAAGTGGGACAACATCTTCATCGAACTCACCATCATCGTCTTCTCCTTCAGATCTTGACGTGTGAACATTTGGGCTGGAGCCCAGGTGGTTGGATTCACATGCACCACAATCTTCCTAGACTGCACAAGTCGAAGAAGAGGGGAAGTTGGGCGGTCAATTCCGTATGTGATACGCCATGCCTTGCAATCATCCTCCATATTGGTTTTCTTCCCAAAACAAGATGCCTTAAGCCAGAGACGAAAGGGGAAAACTCCCGCAAGTGGGCTTGATTGGTCAGTACATTCCTTAGTGGCATGTAGAAAGAAACCACATCAAAAGCAGATGGCAAGCATACGCTCATAGGTGGTCCGTAGGAAGAGACCACACCCTTCAACCGAGACTTTCACACATTGAAGGACCGACAAGGTAACGTCCAAAATAACCTTAAAATGCAGGAAGTTACCACCAACCCGACCTTCGTCATCATTAAAGTTGAGAAAACTCCCCCAAATAGTTGACAATCCGCATGGCAAAGGTTCGATCATGGAAAAGGTTAGATTATGGAAAAGGAAAGGAACCTCATGGATTCGAATCCATCTAGGGAACCATTGAAATGTGTGGTTCGACGGGGCAAGTAGCTTGTCGATGGGATGCAGGCTGATGAGATAGCTATCATAGGATCCTAGACCCTTGTTAAGGATGGACTGCGCCAGGTCAAGACAATCAAATTCGAAGAAGAAAGTGTTCTTACCAGCGCTGCAGATCTTGAGATCTCCTTCCAAGCACAAAATTCTGTAAGTGTGCTCCCCATGTTGCGAACATCAACGATTTTAGTGGTGAAGATTTTCGCAAAGAGACAGCGATCAAAAGGAAGAGGTGTAGTTCTTGCAATAAGATCGTCGAAAGAAGTCGTCACTCCCTCCCCCGAAGTGAGAGAGAGGTCCTTGCATTTGGCAACGATTTCATCGATCAGGGAATGCATGGTGTCGAAGAGCAAGTAGTGAGACAACACAATGGCTGAGAAGAGATCCGGAGGAGAAGAAGGAGAAGATTATGACAACAATAGCAAAGTGAAAACCGGGGGAGGGTAAAGGAGGACATGCAGGAGCAGGGGAGCTCACTCCTACATGCACGTGTGCGATTAGAATTTCATTCCTAAGATGGATTGGGAAAAGTCAGTTTCTTTGGAATTTATGGAGGATTAGTCCTAGGCGTAAGGAATGTTCGGCAGGAGTCAGTGATGTACAAGTGCAAGTAAGTAATGGGAGGGGGTGGGGAAGACCTTGAGACTCAGGTCGAAGCTACAACAGACGATGATAGCTCTTGCGAGAAGGATGACTTCACGTCTGGGAAAGAAGGAGGCTAGGCTAAGGGTTGGTTGGGGAGGAGCTCGCTGAGGAGAAAGAAGAAAGCTCTCGCCGAAGAGAGAAGTTTTTGACAAGGCAAATGTTTTGAATCGATTTATAAGTTGGGTTTGAGAAGAGTTTTAATTGAGGTTTGTGTTGGGTTAATTTTGAAGTGAACTGATGGTAAAAAAAAAAGAAACAAAAATTGTCTCTTGTATTTGATGGTTGGCTTTGAGCTGAGTTAAACCTTAATTGCTACGAAGACGTCTATTAGCAAACTCATGTAGGTCGATAAGTGTGTTGGCTTCCCTAGGGCATGGATGAGTTGGCTGGTGATTATAAACGGCAGGTTGACATAATATTGTTGAGCAGATGGCAGTGGATCATGAGGAACAATGGATTGAGCATCATTCATTTGTTCTGTGCGGAAAACTTTTGATACGATCTAAAACGAAACTAAACATGTGTATCTTGGTGCAATGCAACTGGTAAGGGTAATTGCGTCTATTCACAGATATTTCAGGAAATCTATCCTTAGGTCTTGCAAATGAACTAAACCCTAGCTTTTCGGTATCGCACCCTCGCTCTTCCGGTGCAGCGGTACTCGTCTATTTCGTGGACCTCGGCTCGCTCAAAGGCTGGCGTCTCCATTCACCTTCGATATCAGTCGAAGTGTTTGGGATCTCATCTGCTGATTCTATCGCGACCTCTGTCTCCGCGAAATAAGCGATTTCCGGCCTTTGCTGTGTCTGTTTCGATTGTTTCTTCTTCCTTCCTTCAACTTTCGGTTAGTCTCAAAACCCTAATTTACCCATCTACTTGATCCTTATCTACCCTCTTTTCAATTGCTGCTGCCGCATCCAATAATATTATGCTCCTCCTGATTCTCATTTCCTGTCTGGCTGTCGTTTTTCTTTAGACTGAATAACCCGTATACACTCCGCGGCGATTCTGTGGTGAGAATGCCTGGCGCTGTACCCATTCTACCGCTCCCGGCGCCTCCATCAGATGGAAACCTTGGACCACTACCAGCGGCGCAACTTCCTGAGCAATCTGATATTGATAAGAGTGCTGAGAACCTAATTAAGGATTCCAAGCAAAACTCTGCTCCGACTTCAGTTGCCACCCATACTAGAACCATTGGAATTATTCACCCTCCACCAGATATAAGAAACATTGTCGACAAAACTGCACAGTTTGTGGCCAAGAACGGGCCTGAGTTTGAGAAAAGGATTATTGCAAACAACGCTGGGAATGCCAAATTCAACTTCTTGAATGCATCAGATCCATACCATGCGTACTACCAGCACCGCCTGTCTGAGTTCCGTGCTCAGAACCAACCTGGAGCTCAGATGCCTTCAGCAGATCTAGCGGATGGGGTAGTTGGTGAGCCTGCTTCTGTAGCTCCAACATCTGATGGCACTGCTGCTGCTGAGAAGCCTGATCCTGCAGCTCAGTTTCGGCCTGTCAAGAAGGTACTTGAGCCCCCGGAAGCAGAGCAGTATACTGTTAGGCTCCCTGAGGGAATCACAGGGGAGGAGTTGGATGTCATAAAGCTCACTGC
Source organism: Limonium bicolor (assembly GCA_023374045.1). Lineage (NCBI taxonomy): Eukaryota > Viridiplantae > Streptophyta > Magnoliopsida > Caryophyllales > Plumbaginaceae > Limonium > Limonium bicolor. The sequence continues at coordinate 34,204,054 of CM041777.1, read as the reverse complement.
CCAATTTGTCGCCAGAAATGGAAAGTCGTTTCTGGCTGGGCTTAACACTAGGGAATTGAACAACCCACAGTTCCATTTTCTGAAACCTAGTCATAGCATGTTCATGTTCTTTACTGCCCTTGCAGATGCATATTCCAAAGTGTTGATGCCCCCCAAAGGCTTGACAGATAAGTTGAGAAATAGTATTGCGGATAGAACAACTGTGCTTGAGCGCTGTCTGCACAGATTAGAATGGGAGAAGTCACAGGAGCAGGCGAGGCAAAAGGCTGAGAATGAAATTGAGCAGGAAAGGATGCAAATGGCCATGATTGATTGGCATGATTTCACAGTGGTTGAAACCATAGATTTTGCAGATGATGAGGATGATGAGTTGCCTATTCCAATGACTCTTGAGGAAGTAATTAGGAGGAGCAAGGTAACTGCTCTGGAGGAAGAGGAGGCTGTTGAGCCAGGAAAGGAAGTGGAGATGGAAATGGATGAGGAGGAGGTGCAGCTTGTTCAAGAAGGCATGAAAGCAGCTAGTCTAGAGGAGAATGATGGTGGAAAGAAGGATGAAGTGATGGCTGATGTGGATGATAACGAGCCTCCTATGAGGATTGTGAAGAACTGGAAGAGGCCGGAGGAGAGGATCCCATCAGAAAGAGACCCCACAAAGTTTGTTGTATCTCCCATAACTGGTGAAATGATTCCCATCAATGAGATGTCTGAGCACATGAGAATTTCTCTCATTGATCCGAAATACAAGGAGCAAAAAGATAGGATGTTTGCCAAGATTCGTGAGACAACCCTTGCTCATGATGATGAGATTTCTAGAAACATTGTTGGGCTAGCTCGAACTCGGCCTGACATCTTTGGTACGACAGAGGAAGAAGTTCATAATGCAGTTAAAGCTGAGATTGAAAAGAAGGATGAACAGCCAAAGCAAGTCATATGGGATGGTCACACTGGAAGCATTGGGCGCACTGCCAACCAGGCCATGTCTCAGAGTATGGTTAATGATGATCAAAATGATGTTGCCAATGATGGGAGACCTCTACCCGGCCCTGCAGCCCCCCCACCCCCAAGACCTGGCATGCCGCCTTCTGTTCGTCCACTTCCTCCTCCAATTGGACTCGCTCTAAATATACCCCGGCCTCCCACAAGCACAGTTCAGTACTCTGCTGCAACAAGTGGTGGTCTGCTTGTGCCCCAACAGCCTAGGCCTAATGTTGTTCCAGTTAATGCAATGCTTAGGGCACCACCACCTCCACCAATGGGTATGGCTCCTGGTCAACAACATATGATGTACGGTAGACCCCCAATGCATATGCCACAACAAATGTCCCTTCCCCCAATATATCAGCTCCACCTCCTCCTGGGTCTCAGTATACCCCAGTTGGGGTTCCTCGGCCTTATATGCCAGGAAATGTTCCGCAACCTGGTATGCCAATGGTTCCCAATCCACCCTTGTCTCAAGGTATGATGCCTCCCCCACCACCACCTCCTCCAGAAGAGGCGCCTCCTATGCCTGATGAACCAGAGCCGAAGAAACAAAAGCTCGATGACTCCAAACTTATACCAGAAGATCAGTTTCTTGCTCAGAATCCGGTACATATATCTCTGCCCTACTCATATATAACAATAACAACCATGGCTAAAGCACAAAAGTAAAAAAAAAAAAAACAGAGTCCATAAATATGGTTTTCGTATTTCTTTCTTTTCCTATTCCTGTTATTTAAAATTTACCATTTGTTTTCAGGGACCAGTTCGTATTCGAATATCAGTTCCTAATGTTGATGAAGGGAACCTCAAAGGTCAGGTGCTGGAAATTACTATGGAGTCTCTGTGAGACTGTTGGAAGTCTTAAGGAGAAGGTTTCTGCTGAAATTCAGCTGCCTGCTAACAAACAGAAGTTGAGTGGGAAGGCAGGTTTTCTGAAAGACAATTTATCGCTAGCCTATTATAATCTTACTTCTGGAGAGAATCTTTCTCTGTCCTTGAGGGAGCGTGGTGGTAGAAAGAGATAATCAAGCTTTTCTCTGGAAAAGTCACTGCAGGTCCTCACTAGACTCGGTATCACTCTCTGGGAATATTTGTTATATCGATCCTTCGCTTTTGTGTTCATCACTTAGTATTGAGTAACACATTAGGCATGTAACAAATACGTAATTTTGCGGTTTTTGCCTTGTCTGATATTAAATATTGCTACTAATTACAGAAATGGCAATTTGGCGATGGTCTCTTGAGGGCAAGGGAAGTAGTTGAGAAGTTCTCTGTGTTTCATGGCTAGTTATTTGCCATTTTATTATACTTGTTGACGCTTGTTTCCATTTCAATTCTTATTGGTTCTTGTTATCGATTTTGTCCCAGTACTTTTGTACTAGTACTATTCTTGTCTATCTAACCTTTCTGATGCATACTCCCTTAGTCTCGAACTAGAGCTTCAAATAGGCCTTTTAATTTATGTTGTGACATAGCTGCATCAATAGCATCATTGCAATATTAGATTTTCATATTTACCCCTCTAGTTGCTAATGTAATCAGTTAGCAGGATTTGTGGTCTGATACTAGTATCTTTTCCATCCATTTAGCAGACCTCCGACTTCCTTTCCTGGTTGCAGAATGGTGTACTGTTCTAACAACCCATCTAAATATACACCTTTCCATGGGAAACCAGGTGGGATTAGAATTTGCATCATTTGTATGCTTTCTCTGATGTATGCCTCTTATGTGATTTACTAGTTTGATACTTTACCAATGTGATCATGTATGGCTGATCTGCTAGTGTGTAACCTGTGGCTTATTTTACAGGAATTTGAATGCGGCTGGTGGACTGTGAGGGTCGTAATGGGACAATGGTTAATGGTTGATTAGTTTTTTCATATTTGATGTCTCTTGCAGCATCCTTCTTATGCAAGTGCCATTTGTTGAGTTTTTTTCACTAACCAGTGATGAGGGTTGTGAATAATGTTTTGTTTTTTTGTTCAAAGGAGGTTTGCAACCGGCATCATAATTTTTTAAGGGTAAGCATATTTTTGAATGGACATGCCCAGATGGATGAGTACCCAATACCCGTGGTAGATCGGACGACGTATGTCTGTACGCAAAGATGGATGAGTACGTATGATTGAGTTGTGTCGTTGCATATATTGGTGACGTAGCAAAGAGTGGAGTGCTTGATTCTGTGTGCTTGTGTTGTCGTAGTGAGTTGATTGGAGGATGTTCTGAAATCCTGTGGTGTGGAGGACATGTCCGCGGCGCGTTCATGTCTTTGAAAATCCATTCAAATATCAACGTTTTATTTGGTAGTGCTCATTTCTTTGCTTGGGGAAATATTGTTTGCAGTTGGTGAGATAAGTACGTAATTTATATAATGCTTAAAGACTATTATGCCAAAAAGGCCCAAGTTCAAACTAGCTAGTTCTATTAGGTCTAAATGTGACTTTCTACTAGTGCAAAGGGATTTGAGCGGTACCTTGAGATGTAATGCTCTACCATTTAGTGAACGGTTCGGGTCGGGTAGTATTCCACCTAACTCACCTGTTGCTCACCCGCATTATCTGACCTGTTACTGTAATTTATCACTGTCACCTGTGAGTGACCGGATAAAAAATGTTCACCTAACTAGTAACTAGGGGTGAACATTTGGATAATTCGGTAATCCAAATTGTAAAAAAAAATTGGTTTTCGATTAACAACCGAATTATCTAAATTTTGATCAAAACTGAATTAACTGAAATCCAAATTATCAAAATCCGAAATTTTATTAAGTTGAAAACTGGAAACTAAAAACCGAATTGAAATCCAAATTTTTTTCTTCAGTTGGATTTAATTAATCGAAATTTAAAAAAATAACCGAAAACTGATTTTATAAATCAGATTTTAGTTAAACGAATAAAAAAAACCAAACACATTTTTTGTTTCAGGTTCATCATCCGCAGCAGTAATAACCATAAGCTGCTAGAAAATTGTGAATTCCCTAATTGTCGATTCATCACAACAGAAAAAACTCACTCAAACATTAGATTAGTTACATCAAATTAGGGGTGAGCAACGATGAACGATGTTCCAAAACAACCAGTTATATATAATTAATTTAACAAAAAAAGATTAGTATAACATTATATAATTGAAGGATTGGAGCAATGCGAGATAGGGTTTTGAATTTTGACGTTTTGTTTGTCATGTTTAAAGACTATTAAGGAAAAATTTAGGGATTTTCTTTAAAAAAAGTTTGGATAATTCGGTTAACCGAATTTTACAGGGTTAAAACCGAAATCCAAACCGAATTATAATTCGGATATCCGAATAACCGAAATTTTAAATTCGGTTAAAATTCGGTTAAAAATCCACGGTTACCTAACCTGTGACTCGCATTCGTTTCACTCGTCATCTGTTTTTAGTCGTTTTTTTTTTGAAATTTTCACCCATTTTTGAAAGTAAAGTGATCGGTGAAACGGACACCCGTCACTCATTGTCATCCCTAACCAGAAGGTGTAAAGTTTTTCATTAATACATAAATTGTGTAGCTAATTCAAACTAGACCCTAAAGCTACGCACATGTTTCGAAAGTAGCAAGGAGGGAAGTAAACCGACAAGTAAGAAACCTTGTAACCCAAATACAAATGAAAAGCCTCGTAACCAACCCAAACCAACTCAAAGATAGTCGAGGAAGAGGTGTGCATGCAAGAAGCTTAACCCTCTTCAACTGAATGTGCCTTGGAGCTTGACATCCTACTTGTTTTGTGACGACCAAACCACATCCATCCAATCAATGGTTGTCGAAATAATCTACTTGATGTAGAAAAGTCCGATGAGGAACTTGAAGAAACAACCAAGAAGCTTGAGAAGCCATTTAGTCATGCATGAATCAATATGGGTCTCTATATTCATACCTTACAGCTTGCAAATATCTACACAAATTACCAGTTAACTAGAACCTCAAATGACCAAAACCAAACATCTGACACCAACAAGAAACCAATGAAACTAAAGACTAAGTAAAATGAACAATCCTCCTTGTACAACAACAAAAAGCTATAAATTTACTTAGAATAGCGTCTGATTCAAACAAAAGGAGTGGAACAATAAGACTTAATATCAATAACACGCTCCTCCCAGTAGGGAGTATCACTATCTTCAGGATACCACTAGCATCATGTAACCGCCAAAAGGAAGCTATAATGTAAACCAAGCATAAAAGAGGAAAACACAAAATCATTTGTGTGCTTGCTGAACGCACGATTAATTGAATCAGAAGCATGATCATCAAGCCAAACATGAATCACCATCTTAACATAGATCTCATCAACATAAATAGTGATGGGTTGCTTTCGTTATCACTCGAAAGTTTATTCTGAAAGAGTTTCAACCTACACCTAATTGTTAATAATCCAATTTTCAAAGAAACTTTTCCTTATGCTTCTGATTTGTTTCATAACCAAAATACGAAGAACTAACTTCTTCAGCATCACCCAAATCTACCAATATTTAAAATCTTAACAATACTTAAAGGAAAAAGTGGGTCAAAATTTAACATTATAACCACCTTTAAAAAAATGATCTGAATTTTGTTGTTGCTTAAAAAATTGCAAGGAATAGATCTGGGCTTCACCAAATTCTATAAACTAAACCCTTTCGGTTTCCATATCTAAATTTCTTAGACAAGAAGTAGACTTCATAGAAACCATAGCCCGGTTCGTCAATCAACCGATAATGAATCACTAACGTCACTATCATAGCTAAGAAAATGGTTGCACACTCATCACTCGTCAAGGGATAGTCATCAACAAGAGGACCCAAAATGTTGGGCTGCCGAGCCATCTTCTTTTATCAATCCGTGACTCAAAGATGCGGCTCTCATCTGGGAATCAGACCTGGCAATTTTGTTGTATGATTTTGTCGTGAACAGTTCCTTCATTGTTGGAGTATATTTTCTTTCCCATTGGGAGTGAAATAGCTGTCTTCCAAGAGCGAACAAGAAGGGAGAGAGGAGAAGCAGCCAAGTGAACAGCCAATATTGGCTGTCAAAGGCGTCAATAACAAGTAAGGTGCATGTATGCATGCTCACCTTTCTTTCTCAAGGCTCTTTCCATTGTCGCTACTCTTCTAGCAAACTGCCACGTCTAGTTTCATGTATCATATATGCTTGTACATCATGTACTTGAATAGAATAGGATATAATGCTTTTATCTATTTACGGATATAGTGTTAGATAGAATAGAACTAGTACTTGACAATATAAAAGTGAAATTTTCAAATTAATATCTAATTTAAAGGAGATAGCTCCATAATTAATCACTACCCCTAGATCACCTTAGCTGACTCAATTTTAGGTAGGGACAAAATTAATCTATCTATCTATTATGCCTTGTGATTTTTTTCGTGATTATAGATCCTTTTTACCATTTGACAACTATGATAAACAAAAATACTTTAAAATCAATAATTATTATTTTCTCCCTTTTTATATTTACTTTTCTACCCTACCTCACAACTCAATTATTTCCAACTTTAACGTAAAAAATAATGGAAAATTGGTCTAGTTTTTTTTTACTGCTTAATTTTTGTACAGAGCAAGTGATCATAAAAAATGAAATTCATCGTAGATTTATTTAGTAGAAATAATAATCCAAAATTCTAATTTAATCGTCTAAAAAGAACAGCATACACCGATCAACGTTTAATTCTACTATATTAATTACTCAAATCGAACTAATTTTGTTAATTTGCACAGCCATGGAATTGAAAAAATTTAAATAATTTGAGTAATTGATGATTGATTATTATTTTATTAAGCTACAAGATAATTGGATTGGTGAAATGTGATGATAGGTTGTAGATTTAATTAACATCCCGCCTTATAGATTCTATATTAGAAATGTAAATTAAAAATTATTATTTCTGCCACCGAGCATTGTAATTAATACTATAACATCTACTAATTGCTATCGAGAAGATTATTCATAACGCCGCATCTAGAAACAGCAGCTTTCAAGAGTTTGTTATTTGCAAAAACGAATGATCCAAATTCACTTTGTTTGGTTGTCTACAAATACAACTTGGGCGGGTGTGACTATTGGGAGGAACGAGGGGTTATTATGGATAATCAAACAAGAAAAGTTGAAAAGTAATGGCTAAGGGTAAACCTTATAAAAAAATCGCCAAGTTTGAAAAAGGAGCTCCAACATTATTGTTGTTAGATTTTATTTTTAGGGGAATTTACATCCCCACCCATGACGTTTAGTGAAATTATATACTCCACCCACGAGATTTCAAAAATTATTTTCTTCATCTATGTGGTTTCCCCTTTTTTACATTTGACAACTAGTCTAATTTTCATTCAACTTAAAAGATGCTTAAATGATATCCAAAATTGATGAAACTTTACATGGATGTTGCTAAAGTGTTATATTTTGATCCAATACCAGATTCAAAGTTTTTTAAGCTCGCATATGACATATGGGACCCAATGAACACATGTTCACTTGTCACTTATTTTTTTGGGCCCCACAGATCACATATGAGTTTAAAAAACTTTGAATATCATGTCGGACCAAAATATAACACTTTAGCATCGTTTGTGTAAAGTTTTATCAACTTCGATCAATATTTAGCATCTTTTAAGTGAAACAAGAATAGAAAAGTTAACGGATATAAAACGAGGGAAACCACATGGATAAGGAAAGTAATTTTTGAATCTTCATGAGTTGGAGGTGTAGTTTCACCAATCATGGATGAGATGTAATTTTTCCTTATTTTTAATATTCGTAATCTTTTTTTTAAAAAAAAAAACATTCGTAATCTGGTATGTATCTATCTATCCCGTGATATCGTCATCATATCAATATCATGTTGTCTTGTCCTTCTCTCATTCATCATGTGTAGGTCCATTTAGGTTGGATATTGTAAGTGGCTTACGTGGATTATGTGCTGTCTTCCAAATCCGCCCCAGCTGTTTCCCTCTTATTCTACTTTTAAGAGGTGTAAATTGCATTGAATAATTATGTACTCTATTTTATCTTTATTCACTTTTTGGATATCTCTGGACATTATTTTTCGTACTTTGGTATTACTACTTTTTCCCACACAACAAACGTACCCGATATTTTTATAATGTCCGGAGTATACATAAAGAGCAAACCGGACAAATGAAAAATCCTGCAATAGGTGAGTGAGAACATAAATAAGTTGTGAACGATATAAATTGAAAATTTAACAAACTTTGACATAAGAGGGAAAAAGAAAGGAAAAGGAGATTTGCGATCCACAAGATAGTCGCATTGATGTATCTAATTATAAGTCATTCTAGACTTTTTCATAATTTTAAAGAAAGAGTTTAAAAGACTAGCATACTTACTTTTCGTATTGGAAGAATAAAAAAGTAAGTATACTTTATTGGTGAGATAAAAAGTAGAGTGCAATGATAATAATATTTAAAAAAGTAGAAAGGGCAAAAGTAGAAAGATAGATACAAAAAGTCTAAAACGACTTATAATTTGAACATAATTCTAAAGCCTAAAACGACTTATATTTAGAATAGGAGGGAGTAGATATGTGAGAGTTTATACAAAAGAGATATAGAGAAGAGATATATAGAGGTCTATATATCGGATTCCGAGAGATATATAAGACTGCTAAATGGAAAGAGGATATACAAAAGCTTTCCTAACACTATATAAAAAAGGCCAAAAAGTTTTCAAGCATCATACAATAAGCCCTAGGGGGTACAATATCCCACGTAAAAAGGAACTAAGAGCAAAGCACTCTATCAAGCCAATCGATGTCCCTGAAGGAAAGGCCCACTTTCAACCCAATGCGTAGCAATTTTGATGTCCGATATTATGAGTCCGGGGTCTATGGCAAGGTTGGTCATGACACGCTTGCATCTCTCTATCCATATATAGTAGACGACATTAGCTATGGCTGCTTTTCTCACCATGTCGTTTGGGCGGTTCCTTTTGTAGTAGAGGGTGATCCAAAGCGAGCAGCTGCGGAGGCTCTTTCGGTTGGTGGGGATGCCAAGCCAATCGCAAATATTCCACCAAACTCTGTTGGAGTACCTGCATTGGAAAAAGAGATGGTGTCTAGTCTCTGGAGCGTGCTCACAGAGCCAACATCGGTTAGAAAGACAAATCCCCCAGATTGAGCTTATCACAAGTTTTAACCTACCGCAAAGTGTAACCCATAACATAAATTTATCTTTGGGGATAGACCACGTTCTTCAACAGATGTTATACCATGGAAAGGGTCTTGAGGGGGTGAAGACATCCTTGTAAAACAAGTTAACACTTGGGTTCTGAGGGTAGGAGAGGAGGAGTAATGAGGCATCAGTGATGGATCCACACTATTTGATCCACCAGTCTCTAGCGTATAGGATGGATTTCCAGGTCCAAGGGTCATTACCTTTAGCTGTGGTTGTCCATAAGTCATGGCCTGCCAAGAAATGGTTGTGGATCCACTTAATCCACATCGCTCCGGGTTAGTAGGGATATACAAGATGGTTTTAAGCATGAAGCACATGTTCCATTTGTGAATGTCCTTGAGCCCCAACCCTCCGTTCTTCTTGGTAGCCGTGATGGAATCCCAGGCAACCAGGGAAGAGGAGTTGGTGTCGGTGTCCCCGGACCACAAAAAGGAGCGGAGCTTTTTTATAATGCTTTTAGTGATGTTTTTTTTGGTATTGAAATGCATGAGGGCCAAAAGCTTGATGATACCAAAAAGAACACTTTGAATGAGAGATAGACAGCCCGCAAAAGATAGAGATTTATTGCCCCAAGATGAAATGGTCTTGTGGATGTTGTCAATGAGGGGGTTGAAATTGGCTATTTTGACTTGCTATTCTGTGGAAGTGATATAATAGTGATGTGAATGAACTTGTTTCTATAATCCCATAGAAAAATAGGTTTTTTTCATTTAACATATACTATTGATAACATTGTTTTCAAAGTTCTATGTTTATAAACTATTTATAACATGCCATTTTTATAAATAAAAGAAATTCTAGTAACTTATTATATGGTCTTGTCATTATGAATCATTTTACTCAAAGTATAAGTTTATTTATCCTTTTACAAATCACAAATCAATTATAATAATGCATCAAATAGTAAACAATATTCCTTTCACAAAAAATCAATATTCCAATTTGACTTCTGGTTGGTAATGTGTTGGTGGAACAAAATGGACAATTAAGATAGAGTTATTGAAGGTACTTAGTCAATTTTAAGTTTATTCTGTGATATTTTTGAATCTAAATCTTTTTAAACTGTTATTTGTCTATGATGGTGATTGATCAAACATGTAGTACTTTTGAGGTACCTAAGCATTTAATGGTATACGTCTTCTATTTAATGATAACTATAGCAGATGGTATGCTCTCTTCAAGATTGAAACATAAGCTATTGGTGCTTTCACATAATATAACTGGAAGACCAAATTTTCTTGTTTGTGCAGGTTTGAGCATCTTAATGCGGCTCTTTGCGTGCGTTAAGAGTGTCAAAGATGATTTTAAGATTAGGTGAGTGAAATTCTAATTGAAGAACATGACTTTATGATCCATCTTCCAATTAAGTTTATTGATCTCTTTTTTTATGTGAATTCTCTGTAATAAGTTAGGTGTAGTTGTTTGGTAGCTTAGGGTTGCCGATTTCGGGTTTTGGGTCAGGTTGGCTTCAACCAGAACCCGACTTGCTCATGTTTCACCTCAACCCAAAACTTACCCGAACCCAAACAGGTTATATTTTGTCAACCCAAAACCAACCCGACGATCCGAAATCGGCCTGAAATTGACCCAAAATAAAACTATTTTACTATCAATACATATTCTTCACAAAATCACTAAGATAACATAACATAACATATAAAACCATCAAACATAAATGGCTAGATGATTAATATATTTAGAGATATGACACATAACTATAAGAATATATTTATTTTCTTTTCTTTTTTAAAAATGTTTTTGGGTTGCAGGTTGAAATCGGGTAGGCAGGTCAAACCCAAAACCGACCAGAGTTTTTAGCAACCCAACCCGTACCCAGTTGAAAATGTTTTCGGGTTGAAATTTTGAAACCCAAACCCGCATTTTAACGTATCGGCTTCGGGCCAGATTTCGGGTTCGTTTTAGGATTGACAACCCTAGTGAAGCTAGTGGTTAGGATGACCAAGTTTGAAACTTTATAATCTGAAAGTGGTACTGCCTCTAGTGATTGGTAAGTCTATGTCTATTTGGACTTCTTAACTGAATTATTTGTCTTTGTATTAGAAAGAATATTCATCTCACAAAATAGAGAAATTTCATTACTCATCAATAACAACAATAACACTTAATCCAAAATAAGAGGACGACTAAATTAAATTTTGCTAATAAAATCAAAATTTAGCATTTTCAAAATATCAATACCAACAATAATATGGCTTTACCTTTTGCTAGATTGTGGTGAAGCTTCCCTCCTTTCCATTAATCAACTCATAACAAATAGCAAATCTTCATGGCATAGTCCTTCTTTGGTGAGGTTTTGGTTTGCTCTCTTCTCTTTCTCATCTTTTCCTGCTTTGTTTTCTTCTTCATTTTTGTGGTGATGTTGCTTCTCATTTTCTTGTCTTCTTTGTGTGAGTATCCCCTTGATACCATGTCGACGAATAAGTTGCATGTCTGGAGTACAGAGGATGATTTTGACAGCCTCATTCGGAACATGCATGTGGGTATAATTAATAATCTTTAATCGGCATTTTGATGAGGTGGGTTTTGATGATTCGAGCTTACTACCTCTGTTGCTCATTACCATGGATTTTTCTAGGCTCAATCATGTAGCTGACTTTAGCATCAAAGTTGTCGGTAAAAATGGTGTAAATGATGTCGGTGGGTTGAAGTGTAAATGATGTCAACTGGAATGGAGTGCTGGTGTGGGTAAGGGCGAAAACCACCTAAAACTTAGTCTCCAAGCAACTTTGGGGTTGCCTCGAGGCCGCAGGGAATGAGGTTTAATGACTCTAATTGCATGGGTTCGGGCACTTCTCATGTGAATAAAGAGTTGGGTTTCTTTCTGGATAGATTAATGTTCCCTTTGCTATTGTTTGATGTAATTTTCGACTTTGGCAGCAATTTAGTTTCCTTGTCTCATAATCTAGACTCTTGTTTTGTGTGTTATGAAAGTCTTAGCTGCTCTACTACTTTTATATTTTTTTTATTCTTAAGATGTGTATGGTTAGTTGTGGTTGTTGGGGATTTGATTTTGTTGGGTCTTAATGACGACGAGAACAAACTCATCAAGTCTTTTGGGCAGACTAATGCGCCTTGGCATGTCCGCCATTTGGCTGTCCACACGCCATTCCATGAGAATAGGTTACTGTTGACAGTTTTTTTGTCTTTCTTTGTTATATAAGCTACTTATATACAACCTTAACTCTCTTGTTTAATATATGGTTACTTGGTTAATTTCCGAAAAAAGAAAATTCTTGTACTGTTGAGAATTTCTCGTAACTTCAGTAAGTTAGAGACCAAATACTTTTACTTGTAGCAATTGTTGTAGATTGAGGCATTGTCGTCAAAAGTCTCAACTAGGAACTCAGTTCGAGTATGAGTTAAATTCTTCATTAGCCATCATGAATAACACTGAATAATTGCGGATGTAACATTAATTTGTTCATTTAGTCAGCATTTGCGGTGCTCATGGTTTTGTGTACATACAATGAGTTCGTTTTCACAAACTTTCTAACTTTTAAGCTAGCTAATGAAATTGTTGTCTTATGCGATTATTGCTATCGAAGGATAGAAGACGAGACGTTCAGAGTATCTATTGTTGTCCGAATCCGTGTTGATTAGATTGGGCATGATATTGATTTTTCTTATCCCTTGTCTAGTGTCCATATCGGATTTCCGATTAAAATGCATCCAGAAAAACAACAGAAGTTCGACGTTCGCCTAGACAATACGTCATCATCGATCGATCGACTCCGATCTAGAGATTTTTCTTTTGTTTTTTAACACAAGCATTCAAGAATTTTCTTGGCTAAAAAAAGAAGACACAGAGAATTTCAAAGCATTAATTAGAGAAATATAAATTGGCTTGGCTTGTGGTATAACTAGTTTTGTCCAGATCTACTATGGCCCCAATTTTGTCTAGTTGCATTTTGTAGAATTGTTGAATCAGAGTCCATTCTGAAAATAATCATAAAAAAAAGGCTCGGTAATAGTCTGTTTCGACAATCACAAGTTGGATTGGAGGGCCATTCTTCAAGAGGCCATTCTTCAAGATTATGCCACACGCCAGCTACCATGAACCTCCAATCTGCCTCTGTCACTTAAAAAAAACCTCCAATATGCCTCACTCTTACCAAATGATCCTACAGAACACTAGGAAGCACCGAAGTTCTCTCTCCCAACTAGTATTGTATATATTAGGACCGGAATTATATGGCCCAAAATCTTTATTTAACTTGTATACATATGAACAAAAATAACCAGATTATTAACAGATTTTTTTAGTTGTAGAATCAATAGGGTTAGGGTTACTAACAAGTGATACTCTGTCTCACACTAGGGAAGATATATTAAGGTAATTGGTTTATATGAAATGCTACATTTCACCTTGTTTGTTTTTTTATAATTATTGACATATTTCCAAATCAACCACAGGCGTGACTAAAATCACATCATGTAACACAACAATTGTAATGCGCAACCTCTAAAAAGGAAAATTTTCTCGTGACAAGACATCACAAGACAAACATTCCACTGATCACACAAGCACGCAAGCACACAGACAGGCATTCACAAGAACACAAGCAAGCAGGCATGCAAGTTGACAAGGTTAACATCACCGGCGTCGGGCACAAGGCTCGACCAGCCTTATCAATGCCTATCCCGGGCAGGGCAAGGCCTGTGCCTCAAGACAGCCACCACCATAGCCAGACAGGGACTAGGAGTGTACTTTAACCACCCAACGACGAGTTCTCAACACCGACTCACTTATCCCGACACTAGACTTCGGGACTAGTGGGGCTGGGTCCCGATTGTTTAATCAACACCGTCCCTAGGACCCAGGCCCAGGTCCAGAGGCATCAACTCCCAAGCAGCCATCCAACAATAGAATCCAACACCAAGCTATATCCATGGTAACTCAAACTCCACGGAGTGAGCTGACCCGAAGCCTGCCACAAAGGGGGAACCCCGGACCGTCAGTGGAGCGTTCCAACGTGGGCAACGTTGAACACTCGTCTCCTCCCTAATCCAAACCGTCCCTGTCTTAACCCTATATCGGGTCTCTTAGGCGCGTCGCCCATCGCGCCATAAGTATAAGGGACAGGGTGCCAACAAGGTGCCATGCAACTTGTCAGCTCCACCTCATGATCGCAATATCTGTCGTTAACGCCACAGGCTATTGACAAGTGCTTCTAGCCCCAAGCCTTACGGCCTGGGTCTAGGTCTTTGCTGAAATGCTTCGTCCGACACGGGCCTCTCGTCCTCAGCATACCTGCAAGAGAACTCAAAGGCGTAATACATGGGTGAGTGAAGTCATTGCAACATTGGGACAACTGAATAGAATGTGGCTATTTCTTTTATTCATTAAGTAACTTGATTACATTCGGTATCATTACATCCAGTACAAATGACCCCCAACTCAAGCTACATTACAAAATGGGGCATGACAACAATCTTACAAAACTCATCTAAACGTCCTTCCTACCTAAATACCTTACAAAAAATAAAACTAATATAAAGTGAAAGACTCTTATCGATAATTGTCCTTACGCTTTTCCTTGCATCCCAATTTGCTTATTTGCGAATTTCTGGTTACTTGATGCCAATATCCTTCTTCTTGGGTCTAAACTCATAAAACCTCGTTAAAAAAGATTATTAAGTATGTATTCACGAGGCTTATGAACTCACGTCTATAAAAAGTAAGATTACCAAGTTAGTAAACTATCATCCACCCATAACTATTGCTTTTACGACTGATGTGACTTCACTAGTATATTATTACTAGGAGAAAAAATAAAAAATTGATTAGATATAGTTGATGCATGTGATAAAAAAGATAAGCTAATAATTTCAGCATAATGAAAATTTTGATATTTCTCACTAAAAAAGAAAATAAGGATGATTACCACATAGAAGTTCATAAGGTTAATTGGATGAACATTATACTCCGAAATAAAAAGATATAATAAGAATAATCACATTGTTATTTTTATTCTAGCTACATCCTAGCCTTGCGGCCGGCAGCATCCGCTACAATTCATACATTGTTAACCCAAAATAATAACAAGAAAAACCTAACAAAAAATGATAAAAATCTCTAATTTTGGTTTCACCTTGCGGATTTCTTTTCTTTATTCTCTCATTAGGTCCTCCTGAACATTCCATCAGGAAAACCCATACAACAACTTCATTTTTTTTTCATCAAACAAAAAAATAAAATAAAATCGTACGGTCAGTTATGTATTGCCACGTACGATCTCGTCCTTCTTCTGTACAAAATATTAAGAGAACCTCGCTTAGCTGTATTGGACGTTGTCTACCTGTCTGTCTGTGTCCCTTTCTTTCTTACTTCTTTCAAGATTAAAAAAAAACGTTTTGTACTTGAACGTCCACCTTTCTTCTTCTTCTTCCTTCATAATTGAGGAGCGAAAAGAGTACAGTTGTTAATCTGTCGTCCTTCAACAGCACAATTGTGTAAGTAACCATACCATAACACCATGCCACATCATCTTTTCGTCGTCTTGTTCTTCTTAGTTGTTTTTCCAGTACTTTCTAGTCTCCGAGTTCGAATAAATCTCACCTTGTTTGGGACAGTACCAGCAAATTGCTGATGTGGCAGATGTGATCAAAGAGGAACAGAGGCCTTCTTCTCCTTTTACTTATTAATTAAGTGGATTTGGGCTCTTCTTTGTGATGTAAGTGGATTGGTAGGCCATTCTGTGGTAACGCGAATGGGCCGTACTGGATCCCGTTCTGTGGGCCCACGATACTCCATCGATACTTTGTGGTTAGATGATGTAAGATGACAAGCATTTCTAGCTTTGCCAGCTCATTACCGGGACAGGAGTGGATCCCGTTGCCAAATGGAAGGAATGTATTGGGTTTTGGAGCCACCTGTTTCGTTTAAATAATAAACATTAGTTTTGTCGTAAAAGAAAGAAAAAAAAAAACCCGTACAGAATGAATGCGTGGGTGGGCCTCACCTAATATTTTTTTTAGGAGGAGATTGCGGCCCACCGCCAGAAATTTTTCTGGGGGGAATTATTGAAAGTGGACAAATATGT
This sequence comes from Limonium bicolor, assembly GCA_023374045.1. Classification (NCBI taxonomy): domain Eukaryota; kingdom Viridiplantae; phylum Streptophyta; class Magnoliopsida; order Caryophyllales; family Plumbaginaceae; genus Limonium; species Limonium bicolor. The sequence goes on along the minus strand of CM041777.1, from coordinate 34,187,806 downwards.
AAAAGAAAAAAAAAAAAGGAATGAATAGTTGATGCAGAAGTGGTAAGTTTTGTACCTCAAATCTGGAAGGATCAAACTTTTCAGGGTCAGAGAAGTTATCCGGGCTGTGGTGGATATTTCTGAACAAAGGCATCACCTTCCATCCCTTTGGTATCAAATAACCTGATGGATTGAATATCAATCAAAGTTTTAATTAATTACTCGTCTGGTGTTACAATAATCTCCAAACTTAATAGTACAGAGATTGAAATGAAAAGTAAAAGTAGTAGTACCTTCGATTTCAACGTCCTGAACCGCTTCTCTGAATGTGAAGGAGAGAATGGAGGCGACTCTCATGGTTTCTTGAATGACTCTAGAAGTTAAACGCATCTTCTTGGTGTCTGCCCACGTCAGACAGTTCTCCTCCTCCCCTGAATCTGACCCTTCTTTCTTCTCCTTCATTATTGACTCTTGCTCCTCCTGCAATAGTCACCCCAAAACAGAACAGAACAAAAATAGTATCAGAGACCCTGCAAAAATTGACAACTTCTAGTTCCTATCTATTCCTACACTTACTATTATTAACAATGACTCTCTGAGAATATGGCAACGCGGTCCAATTATTCTATTCATCTCTTAATCTATTGTTGAAAAACAAACTACACCCTCATACCGACTTGATATTTTCTTTTATTTTTCTAGAAGACAATTGACCCGGTTCGGTTGTTCCAGCAGAAAGAAGTAACCAGTCAGAAGAACAGTTATGACTCACCACAACGGCCTGCAAAACTGCTGGGTGATCCGCCAGGAACTTGATGACCCAAGTGAGTACACTGGCGGTGGTATCCCTGGCGGCAAATATAACTCCAATAACATTATCAGCAATCTGTTCGTCCGTCAGTCCCTCAGTATCCCCCATGAATGCGTTTAACAGGTCAGATCTGTTGCTGCTCATGTCATCATCATCCGGTTTATTTTGACTCATCTTCTGCCTCCTCTCTGAGATGGTTTTTGCAAGAATTCCAGCGAGGTGTTTCCTGGCTTTCATTGACTTATGAAACAGAGTACCCGGCAAATTCACTGGCATTGAATTATACCCTCTTTCTAAGTCATAGTAGCACTTCTTCAATTCATCCTTGAATTCGAAATCTTCTTTGCCGAATATTGATAACAAGGCCACATTGAACGTGTACTGCAAAACACCAAGAATTTCAATAAATTTTAATTCTCCGGTCCTGACATACCGAATCAAAAATGTAAGAAAAGATGCAGAGCAGAGTTAGGTTTAGGTTGGTTGGTTAATTACGTTTTTCATTTCTTGAAAAGTGTTGATGGGTTCAGTGGTACTATCTTGTTGTTGAAGTGAAGCGAGGGTGCGAGATGCGATGGAATCGATGTCTGATACAAAGCTCTTGACGGATTCAGGTGAGAAAGCTCTGAGCACTAGTTTCCTGAGTTTAACATGGTAATCACCCTGGTGAAAGAAGATGGCTTGTTTGCCGAGCATACGTTCCTTACTAGCAGGGAAAGTCGGTTTAAAGAGGTTAGCTCTTGTGACGAGGACGGATCGAGCAGCTCTGGGCTTGAGATCATCACGCAAGGGCAACCCAGTATGTGGGTTTTGTATATCGAACCGTACCTGCAATTTGTAAGAAAATTTCATTAGTTGGGTTGTGTCTCGGTCAGTAATAGTAAATAATTAATCCATCAATCAAGTTCGTATTCAAAACATAGAGCTAGGACTGAGATTAATGAGCTTTGAGTAATTACTTTTTCTGTTTTGAAGCGAAGAAGACATTGGGATCCTGTGAGTAAAGCTGGAAGGTTTCACCGATGTAAGGCCATCCCATGGTTCCCGGTGGGAGATGAGGGAGCTTGTCAGAGGAGAAAGATTGACGGAGGAGCTGGATGAGGAAATACAGAGCAGAAACCAATACTAAGCAGGAAGCAACTAGAAGGAAACCCATCTTGATATTCCAGAGATGATGAATTCGATCACCAAAGAGTTAACTTAACTACAGTGAGAAATGAATTATGAATTCTTCTTGAAAACTGATGTTGTTACTAGAAATTGGAAGTCCAGTAGTTATGGAATTGGGGAACCGAGGGAGGAGTGTGGGTTGCTACTGTGAAAGAGAGGGAGAAGCAAAAGCTTGAAGCTGATGAGAGTCGAGGGGAACGGTTTTAGGAGGTATTTATAGTGTTGTGGATAGACTAATACTAAAGAAGATAATACTAGTAATAATATTAAATAATTATAGGAAGGGAGGAAGAAGAAGAAAAGGTTTCAACTTTCATGTACAGCTTGAATTCCAATTTCAACACACGGAATGGTTCAACACCAGCCTCCAGCTCACCATCTCAGTATTAAGTAGTATTAATAACACAGAGGCGGAAAGAAAGATATTCCCTTTCTTCTCGTTTTACCTGTCATTTTTTTACCTTTCTTTAACTATGAGGGAGTACGAAAGAGGAACTGCACGTGTCAGCAGGTCTCAATGTGAGACTCAGACGACGATGTTGGCGGAGGAGACATATAAATAAATAAAGTCGCAGAGAGCAAACTAGAACACTGCTGCCCCGCAGCCGCAGATAGTAGGTAGTATGCGGAAATGGAATGTCTACGGGTATGGTAAAAATCAGAAAAGGAAGAAGTGGTATTCCGGTGATGAAAGGTTTGACTGTGGAAGGACACGAGGTCATATTACTGAGAGAGTAGTTGTTCATGTTGAGTTTCTTTGCACTGTGCGGCAAGAAGAGGTCAACATGTTAATAGTAGTATTAATTTGGATAGCGGCCGTACCATCACCACCAACCATTATTGCACTTTTAATTGCTGTAGCTAGAAGAAAGAATGTAAAATACATATGACTGAGACAAAACAACATGAGGTAAATATAGACATGAACATTAGAATACTGTACTTTCCAATACCAGCTATTGTCAAGTCAAAGATGTAGGCTTCGTTCCGCTCCCGCATAAGTGTGGCATATTTCACGCTTTTGCTTCCTTGGCATATTTGTCAAAAAAGACAGTCATCTCCCTTGACTGTTCGGTGAGCGCTGTTTGAGCTAGGGCATTTTTATGCGCCCTTCTGCGCTGTGAAATCATTCCCGCCGTTCTCCCGTCTTCTTCCTTCGTTCTTCTTCCTCCTGCGTTCTTCTCCGTTCTGCATTCTCGATTGAGCTTCGATTGCTATGTTGCTCTTTTGAGTCGCCTCTATTTGTTGAGGTAACCCGCACCTGCTCGGGTTGTTTTTCCCTTCTCTCTGTTGTTCTTCACCCTCCCGTTTCTGTGTGAGCTTCGTTCGAAGAAATCGACGCCAGGTAAGTAAGGTAAGTTATTTCTTCCTTAATCTCCCTTCTGCTCTTCTCTGAGCTCCTTCTCCCTCGATCTCTGCTCGACCACTGGTGGACTTTTGTTGCTCCTTCTCCCTCGATCTCTGCTCGACCACTGGTGGACTTTTGTTGCTCCTTCTCCAACGCTTCCTCTGCTTCATCTAGCTCACCTCCGTGGTTGATGCGCCGTCCCTGTTGCCCATTCTCTCGATTCGGTCGAATATTGACCTTCACTAAGGTACCTGCTCCCTCTGAATTACCGATATTTGTTGGTGGTTGTAGCTTTGTGGCTTTCTGTCGATGTTTGAATCGCAACTGGGTTTGGGTTTTGCATGCGCCTTGGTCGGAACTTGCTTCACCTGATTGTGAGTTTGGATATGCACGAACTGCATATTTTTTTTGTTGTCGGATGTCTGTGTTGTTATCAGTGTAACTCATCTGCTTGATCTGGAGCTGATTTGCGTAATTGATGCGATTGCCCTGATGGAACTTGGCTTTTGTTAGTCGAGGCTTGAGTTCCTTATGCTGTTACTGGAATTGATTTGGCTTCTGTTAGAAGGGACTTGAGTACCTTCTTGCTTGTGATGATGTTGCTATTATTGTCTACCCTTACTGGAATTGATTTGGCTGAGTACCTTCGGTATAACTTGTGATGTTGTTAGTAGAAACGCATACCCTTACTGGAACTGATTTGGCTATTGTTAGCCGACACTTGGATAACTTTCTGTGTATCTTGTGATGCTGTTACTACAATGGCCTACCCTTACTGAATGAAGCAGTTCCATCCGATTTGAATTGGATTTGTGACCTGAAATTTGAGTAGCTACTGCTGCTATTACTTGTGTGGGTTCATTGTGCTTGTTCGAACATGCTCTAATTAGTCGGTGCAATATTCAAGAACTGAATATCGTGTTGAGATTGAAAATTGCCCATATAAATGTGGACAAGTGTATGGACCCATCACTTGCGTTAGTTAGGTGCAGATTAATCTATAACGGCCGCCCCATCATAGGATCTACCTAAATGATCTTGGCCCGGTTATGAAAACGATGATAAGAACAATAACACATAAAGGTAGACCTATTGTGGTAGTTGTGGTAGTTATAGGTTAAGCCGTACCTTGACTTCGTAAGTGGTTGTGTGTCTGCACTTGTCTGCCCAGCGATGATGAGGGCAAAACACTCTGAGCTGGATAGTCCCGAATAACAAAAAACAAAAGCAATGATGAGGACAAATTTACTCTGAGCTTTACATTTAAAAAAAACATTGGCGCGAAGTTGACTGGAGACGAGACGATGGAAATGAATGACATCAACAACACTCTATGGATCTAAAGAAGGCGAAGCAAGGACGGAGCGGTGGCGGCTACTAGCTATTAGCATTGCACTAGTGCAATGATGTAACTTATTATTGTATAAAATCAAATTTAACACATGTAAAGTCGTTGTTAGAATGTTGTATTATTTACAAGTTAGTTTTGAAATAAATAATATGTCAACATACATTTTATGCACACATTATTATTTTAATCGTTCAAGTTTAATTGCCCAATCGATTTTGGTAATTGATACTTAATTAAATAATATCTCAACATAGAATTCATATATATATAAATATTAAAATTGTCCAATAACTATTGACCACACATTGGTAGTTGATACTAAATTGAATTTCAATTTTATCTACTTATAGATGGCCGATGAACAACACAAAAAAACATCTAAGGGAAAGAAGGGAAAGGCAATAGATGGTGGTGAAAGTAGCCGTACCAATGTCATGTGGGACGATCAACAAACAAGTTACCTGATTACACTAATGGGTCGACACTATGCACACTCTCTTGGACGAAATGGAGAGGTAGTAAGTAGAACCGTTAAATGGCCAAATGTTTTGAAGGAATTCAATGCCATCTTCAAGAAGGAATACACTTACGCCAATTTCAAGTCCAAAAGGGAAGGAATTAGACATCAGTGGGTGGATTGGAAAAGGCTGAAGGGTTCAGGCACTACGGGCATTGGGTGGTCTGCTAGCAAGCGTACCATTGACGCTCCTGATGAGTGGTGGGACGCTAAAATAGCGGTACACACAATTCATTAGTTAACATTCTAAATTGTTTTTTTTCATTTGAACATGACTAATTGTTTTTATATTCCGTAGGAGGATAGCTCGTTCTTGCGCTTCAGGACTAGGGGCTTCAGCCCTGAAGAAGAGGACTACCTCCAGCTAGTATTCGGTGACTGTGACGCGAAGGGAAAGAACAAGTTTAGCATGGGCACTCCTATCCCGACGTCAGACGTCGGCGATACTGAAGGAGAACTCGATGGTTATCGGCCTTCGTTCCACCATGACTACACCGACGGGAGTGAGTCCTTCATCAACAACATGGGGGCGATCAACTTGGACGATGAGTTCGTCCCCATGCCAGCTTACGATGGCACAGAGACTCCGACAC
>CM041777.1:34105978-34181537 GCA_023374045.1 Limonium bicolor | reverse complement strand
CCGGGCAAAAAAGAAACAAGAATATGAAGAGCTTGTTTGTTTTTTCTTAAAAGCTTCTCATCAAGTTCATCCCATTGATCCTCGTGTTTATCCATTGCCTTCACATTGTACGAACTCATCTTTCTAATTTACTTAGAAATGCGAGCCTCGTTGAATGGGTAAACCTGCTCTGATACCACTTGTAAGATCATAAAGTGATGAACAAAGGATTTAGAAAAAATTCTGCTATCAACTTTATTTATAACTTGAAAACTTCTAGACCTAATTTGTTCAACAGCTTGAACAATCACTATCACATCTAAACCTATACTTCACGTTAACATTCTCTCACTAATATTTTCTCTTCAAAGTACTCTCTTTATGCGATGAAAAGTCTCGTCTTTTCTATTGTTTTCTCTATACATTTATACAATTGAGTGTCTAATCGACTCTTGAAAAAAATACAAAAAAACTTAATCTAAACTAATAAAATTTCAAGAAATAAGATCCTAGAAAATTGCTTAGGATGAAAAATGAAATATTTTTGCTTCTGGTATAGGCGCGTTTTTTAGGTAAAGAAATGAATTGAAATTCTTTTACTGAAGTAAGCACACCGGTTGTTGAGAAAACATGCCTGATCCTGAACTGGTGCATTTGTTCACATCAAAATTCCTTAGTAAATATACTTTTATGTGCCCAAATGTAAGCCATACTCCAAGAGGATAGTTTTTTCCAAAACAAAGACAAATATTAGATTAAGCGAATATTACAAATCTAGCAACAAGGCTAGAGAACATCGAGACGAGGACATTGACAAGACTTCAAAACCATGAGGAGGTGAAACTAACATCTGATTCTCCAAAACCCAAGAGTTAAGACAACTAAATCAAAAAAAGTCCCAAAATGGACAATTGTCAAAGGAAAGCCTTACCCCAAGGCCGACTGCCTATATACCCGATCAAAACAACTTCCATCTATGGAAATATGCCATGGTTGGCTCTAACTCATAACCTAAACCAAAGAAACTGGAAAACCATGATGCTGAAAAAACGAATCTCATCAAGTTTATGGATGGAACAAACTAAAACCTGAAACCGCAACCAGCTAATTTAGAAAACTATCACATACACTTATTTTTCTCGGCCAGAATGATGAACAAAGGGTGAGCTGGATCCTAGCTAGATTTGACGATCCAAAATCGACATGCAATCTTGGATCTACACTAGATCTAGACTGAACAAGACAGGGGAAGCTGGATGTGAGAAACAGAAGTCACCAAAGGCTTATTTGAAAGCGAAGACGAAGCGAAACAAAAACCTCGCCGGAGAGGGAGGAACGGTTGAGGTGCTGGAAAAAAGGAGACGGCGTGGCGGTAACGGTGGCGGCAACAACCCAGCGACGACAGAGGAAATCAACAATAATGATTGAAACAAAGCTAGAGAGGAACCTAGACAAGAGAAATGAAAGGAAAAGAGATTTTGAAGATTAAAAGGAAGGGAAAAAGGTAGAACAAAGGGATGGGGATGGGGATGAGATGAGCTTGACTATGAAGACTTTAGATGAAGAAGGATTTACTAACAAGGAAAAATGAGAAATGGGGGGGGGGGTGAATGTAGGGAGCATTTCACTATCCCCAAAAATACTTACGGCTGCGTTCGGTGTCACAAAATGTGGTAGTTTTGTGGTTGTTTTGGTCTGGTTGTTTTGGTTGGTTGTTTTGTGGTAGTTTTGCTGGTTGTTTTGTGATGGTTGTTTTGAAAACTAGTGTTCGGCAGACGGCGGTTTCGTTTGACTGTTTTGAATAAGTTAGTTTTATGCAGTGTGTTTACCGTTTTCGTTGTTACAATTAAAAATTTTATATTACATTTTAAAACAATTTTTTATTAATAAAGTTAAAATATATGTAGATATTCAATTATAGCCTTTAATAATTAATATTCTTTATTAATATTTTAGTGACAATGAATTTATAATATATATACATATTAATTTATAAATATATTTTTTACATATATTTGAAAAAATAAAGAAATAAACCATTGTATTTAGAGCAAATATATTAGATGTTATATAAAAAAATAATTTTATATATAGTATTTAATATAACATTTCAAATGTATTAATACTTAAGATTATTTTAATTTTTAATGGAATAAATAATATCATTGAAATGAAAAAGCAATTCTTTTTAATAAGAAAATAATTGACTGTAAGCGAATATATATATAGATATCACTTATTAGTTTGCTCTTTTCCTTGTAGAATATTTATTAAATGGCTAGATAGTAATAGTTTTAAGACTATTTATCTGTATCTGATAAACAATTTAGAAAAACCCTAGTTTAAAACTATTGTTCTATATTATTTTCATTAATTATATATCAATCTTTATAAAAAAACTAAAAAAAAGAAAATAAACTAATTTATAATATATTAATCTATATATTTCAATTTTAATTTAATTTTATGTCAAATTTAATATATAATATCATTTTTAAAATATAATTATAAATATTGAAAATTTAAATTAATTTATTAATATTATTAATATTATTTAAATATTCTCGCCCCCCTTAATTACAGTTTTCTGGCTCCGCCTCTGTTTACAGTATTCATTATATTTGCAGCATAAATTGTTGGTTGTTTTGTGGTTGTTTTGTGCTGGTATATTTGTGGTTGTTTTGAAAATTGTTGTTGAAATACCCCGTAATTAAAAACAGTGATTAATTAGGCTAATTATAAATTTTAAAGGCTAAATTACACTTAAATAAATATGAGGGAACAAATCCCGAAGAAAACGGACCTTTAAAATGGGTAAAAGCATAAACGAACCTTAAAGCGCGTTTTTCGAGGAAACCGGGAAAACGCGACTTTAAGCGGGTCAAACAGACTCGTAACAATTTTGGTCAACTAAATAGTCACTATAAATATTAGTAAGAGCTTTAGACCAATAAATTAATTAAACGAGAAAATTCCAGAAAACGGGTTTCGGTTAGTAAAACTGTCAAAACCGAGAAGTTGTGGGGGTAAGAATGCAAATAAGCAAACTTAGTGTGTCCACTTTGCAAATAGAAAATTAAAAATCAGTGTGTGTGTGTGTGTGTGTATGGGGCCGGTCAGCCTCCCCCCTCTCACTCACTCTCTTCACTCTTTTAACTCACAAAAGGACAAAGAAATAAAGAAGAGAAAAAGCAAGTCTCTCTTACTCCCCTTTCCTCTCACGTTGGCACTCACCCCCAACCAGAACTCCTTCTCCTCCTTGCGCTGGTAATGGTGATTTCATGAACCCATGGAGCTCCACTTCTCTCTTCTTGTTCTAGCTCAATCCTTGTCCAAATCCAACAAAAATAGTACCATTGTAATCCCTCACCAAGGAGAGGAACACTCATCCTTTCAAAAATCGAAAACACACCAACTTCATCTCCATGGGTGTGCTGCATTTGAAGCTTGAGTACCACCATTAGAAGCACCTTCACCTCCGTCATTTTGAGGTTAAAAAAACATTCTTGAAAACCATCTGTTGTTCTAGCCCTTATTTGAAAACGAAAATTCAAAGTAAAACCTTGCTGTTCCTTGCATTCCAGCGATTTTGGCTTCTCTTGTGGGCTAGGAATCTTGTTCTCTTGCTAGTCAAGAACTTCATTCATCCATTGGAAGGTAATACTCATTTCTAAACCCTAAAACATCTAGATTCTAGGGTTAGTTAATTGGATGCTAAGTGTTTATGTGTATTGGTATGGCTTGCTGTAGCATTGCCATTTCTTGAACAAAATCGAGAACAAGAGAAGAAAGAAAGAGGGAAAGAAGAGAAGGAAAGGAAGGAAAGAAAGACTAGTAAAACAAGGTAATTACTCTTGACTTGAATTAGTTTTTGTATGGTGCAATGTAACAGTTTTGGAGTAGTAAAATGAGTAATGTATTTGAGGAATGAGTAGTAGTAATGTAGTAGTGTAATGGAGAAGAGAATCAAACAGTTTTTGAACTTGTAAAGAATGTTTAAAAAGCTTGGGTAGTATATGTATGTATGCAGGAATTTTAATGTGTGTTGTGGAGTTAGTATGTGAGTATAATGTGATGAATGAACAGGTTGTGAAAATGAGCTGAAATAGAGTGTGAGAAAAGTAAGAATTCTAGGGGAGACTATGCCAAATTTTATGTAGGAATTTGAGGATTTAAGTGCTTAAGAAGAGGAACTAACCTAGGTAGTAACTAGGTGCATTTGGAGAGTTTAAAATGAGGAGTTTAGTACCCTGAAACAGATTTGGAAAGGAGCTTGTAAGTGGGATGGAGTTAGAATGTAAAGTAATGTATTTTGGATGATAGGAGTAGCAGTAGTTGAGTGGGAGTTAGTAATGGAGGATAAGAGTTGAGGGAAAAAATGAGCATTTGGATGTAGCATTTGGTTTTGTAGAGGAAAAACTAGTGTAAGGGTTGGAATGGAATGAGAAAAATTGTACAAGTGTATCTAGGATTGAGTAATAAGTTTGGTGGATGAATTAATTAAGGTGATTTAGGGGGCTTAATTAGTGCTAAATCATGTGGGAAAGTATTGGTAAAGATTGGGGAAACAATGGGTAAAGAAAACCAACTGAAAACAGATTTTTAAACTGAAGTACTGGGCCGGACCGGACTTGCGACCGGACTTGCAAGTTCGGTCGAGCCCAGAATCACAAAGACGGGAGCTTTCTAGAATAGACCGAACTTGCGACCGGACATGCAAGTTCGGTCGGACCAGAAAAATTCCCCGTCTGAAACCTTCTGGAATAGACTGAACTTGCGACCGGACATGCAAGTTCGGTCGGACTAGAAAATTCCCCGTCAGAAACCTTCTGGAAAGGACCGGACTTGCGACCGGACATGCAAGTTCGGTCGGACCAGAAGATTTTCCCGTAATGTGAGCTACTGGAAACGACCGGACTTGCGACCGGACTTGCAAGTTCGGTCGAGTCATATATATATATATGTCTATATACATATAAGCATATATATGTAGTAGCACACTATAAATGAAGTAGTAATGGTAAGAAAGTAAGTAAATGAGTAAGGGAACAAATTTAAGAAGTAGTAAAGGAAAGAATGGTTTTATAATCAAGTAAGAAAGTAATGAAGTAGTAAGTATACATTGAAAGTATCAATGAAGGAGTAAGTTAGATCAATAATAGGTCATTGATCATACTACTTCATGTATGTATAGGAATCAAATAGTTGATCATCAAAGGAACCGGTAGTGCAAATACGACGGTGAACAGTATGATTTCTTCATGCCCTGTATCCTAACTTGGTTACCCCGATTTGTGTGTTTATATGATCACCAATAAGATAAATACACGAATCAGACTTTTACTGCACTTAATTGTGTTTGAACTATATTGTTCTTGTTGTGTTCTCTTGAACATTTAGTTTGTATAATTCATGAAATGAATGAATGAGAATGAAGTGTATGTGTACATGGTGAGTACTTGTGTATTGTATTGATGTATGGAAAGGTAGTAATGACTTCTACTAATTCCTAACATTCTAACTCCTAACTTGAGTAATGAGTAAAATGGAATGAGTAGAAGTCCGATATAGTTTCGGCCACGCGTGAGGATAAGGAAACACAAGAGGTTGGATCCGAATCCTGGCTGTAATCTTTTCCATGGACCAAATCCCTTGAATGGGTAGCATCCTGGATTAGTGGGCCACCCTAAAGCCCGGTGGTGGGATGTAGTAATCCCTGCCCAGAGGTCATACCGACTTAACTGGAGTAAAGTATGTAAGAAGTAAGTATTGTATGTGTATCGGTCTTGACTATTGTAAGTCATTGACCTTGAGTAAGAAGTATTGAACACCCGATTAACCCGGGTGTGTAATGAAGCTAACATGACTTCTGTATGGAATGGAGAGTTGTATCTCCGTAATGCGGTGAGTATTCGGTAAGTAAGAACGGTTGACTTGTAATGTCTTCCTTGCATGTGTTGAATGCATGTATGCCTTGTGTATGGAATGTATTGTATAAAGCATGTATGTATGTATGTATGAATGAAACGAACCGCATGTATTCGACCAAATAATTGGCGTACCCTCGCTAGTACGCGGGGTATGCGGTTATCATATTCAGCGTAAGCTGACCCCCTAGGGGGAATGTTTTTATTCTACAGGTACCCGCGAGGCGTGATGGTCGAGTAAGGACCTTGCTGAATTCTTTTTGGGTAGTTAGTAGGATTGGAATGGTGTACCGAGTTGTACACGGCTAGGGCCTTTTGAGTAGCCGGTGTACCATGTGGTACACCTTTTTAGATAATGAATTGTGATTGGATAGAAATGAGTAAATGTATAAACTCTTAATTTTTGGGAAGTAGCCTTGGAATGTAATTCATATAATTCGGTATACTCGGTAATCAGTTGTAAGTAAGTATTTGGCATTGTAAGTAAGTAGTATGTATACGGTTATTCTAATCGTCAGACCGTTACTGTAAGTAGTAGTAGCCTTATTAGCCTCGGATGGCTAACGACATTGTATCACCCGCCGGGAGTAAGTAAGTATTCCGCTGCGAGTAAGGTAATCATGGGAATGATTAGAGGATAATGGAAGGATTAGCGGTTGGGGTGTTACAGTTGTTCGGAGGTGACGGTTTGGCATTTTTTGTCAAAAATGCCAAATTCAAAAATGTCACATTTATACCACAAATATACCAAGTCCGAACGCAGCCTACGGCTGCGTTCGTTTGCAAATTTGATGGTAGAAATGTGGTAGTTTTGGTCTGGTTGTTTTGGTTGGCTGTTTTGTGGTAGTTTTGTTAGTTGTTTTATGTTGGTTGTTTTGAAAAAAGTGTTAGGCAGGCAGCGGTTTCGTCTGGCTGTTTTGAATAAAGTTAGTTATGTTAGTTATGTGTAGTGTGTTTACTGTTTTCGGTGTTACAACTAAAATTTCTAAAGTAGTATTTAAAAAAAATTGTCAGTGAAGTTAAAATATATGTTGCAATTCAATTATATCCATTAATTATTATTATTCTTTATTAATTAAATATTGACAATTAATTTATAATACGTGTACATATTAATTTATGAATAAAATTTTAACATATATTTGTGAAGAAGAAACAAACCATGCTACTCAGAGCAACATATTTTATATTACATTTAAAAACTATTTTTTGTTAGTGAAGTTAAAATATATGAACATATTCAATTATAGCCATTAATTATTATTATTATTTATTAATTTTTTATTGACAATTAATTTATAATACGTACACGTATTAATTTATGAATAAAATTTTAACATATATTTGTAAAGAATAAACAACTACATGCTATTCACATCAACATATTTTATATTACATTTAAAAACAATTTGTTGTTAGTGAAGTTAAGATATATGTAGATATTCAATTATAGTCATTAATTATTATTATTCTTTATTAATTTTTTATTGACAATTAATATATAATACGTACACCTATTAATTTATGAATAAAATTTTAACATATATTTGTAAAGAATAAACAACTACATGCTATTCACATCAACATATTTTATATTACATTTAAAAACAATTTGTTGTTAGTGAAGTTAAGATATATGTAGATATTCAATTATAGCCATTAATTATTATTATTCTTTATTAATTTTTTATTGACAATTAATTTATAATACGTATACGTATTAATTTATGAATAAAGTTTTAACATATATTTGTAAAGAAGAAACAACTACATGCTATTCACATCAACATATTTTATATTACATTTAAAAACAATTTGTTGTTAGTGAAGTTAAAATATATGTAGATATTCAATTATAGCCATTAATTATTATTCTTTGTTAATATTCATAAGTTCAATGAAAAAACAATTCATTCTAGTAATACAACAATTGAGTCTAAGCAAATATTTTAATGAAATTCAAAAACATAAACTCAAACTTAAACAGTAGTGTTACCGTCGTAGTGTTCTTCTTACCCAAACGTCGATTAATTTAATACAATAAAAGTTCATACGACATAAAATATTGTTGAGAATTCAACGCCTATTAGCATATATGCATCAGATCTGGTTACGCATATTAGTCATGCTCAAAGGATCGGCAAGCTCATCTGGGTCATCATCGGGCAAGTGTTCTTCGTCTTCATCATCATCATCATCACACTGGATCCTTCTCCCCCTCCTTCTCCTCCCCCCTTCAACACTGGCTGAGGTGTCCGAGGCAGGTTTGTTCAACATCACATAGTTATGCAATGCGAAACACGCACTTATAATCCGACTCTGGTCATTGACATCATACGGTGGAACGTTGGCCAGTATCTTCCATTTTTTCTTCAGCGCTCCATAACATCTCTCAATGACACTTCTTAGTGATGAATGCGATCTATTAAAGTGCTCCTTTACGGTCGTTGGTGGAGCTCCTCTAAATTGGGTGGGGTGAGCAGCGTTATTGAAGTATGGGGCCATTACACCATTACGATTTGCGTATCCCTTATCACCTAAGTAGTATTTTCCTGCAAAGCACCTTTTTTGGTTACCCAATATTAACACTAACATATTATTCATAGTTTGGTAAGTCACGATTATCATACCTGGGGTGGTTCGGGGAAGCACATGCTGAGGTCAGATCGTGCTTCGTGAAGGACACGGCATCATGCATTGATCCCTCACATCCTGTAAGCACAAACGTAAATAACATGTTGAAGTCACACACCCCGAGCACGTTCATCGTTGGGTGGCCGCTCCTACCACGGTACTCCAATTGTAGCGGTCCTGGTATGATGACGCTAATGTGGGTACCATCCAACGCTCCAATGGCATCCTGCCAATTATTTGGGGAAAATATAACATAATTACAATTTGAATGAAACGCACATAGTCTCATGAGGTGATTAATCCGATACCTTAAAGTACGGGTCGTAACGAGGGTCCCCAGCAAGCTTTGGATGAATTGTAGCCCATTCGTCAGTATTAGGCTTCACGTAGTCGTGTCCGAATGCCCACATCAAACCCAATACCCTCTTGAAGTGGTGGCTAACAGTCTCTGGACTCAGGCTGAATCTCTCACAAGCGTCTCGGTTCGATGCTTGTGTGCTAGTATGTACCAGAACAGTGCTATGTCAACTTGAATGCTGACGTGTTGTGTGCGCTTCAGCCCATACTTTACTTCCATCATCTCGCACAAACGGAGGAACCAATCCTTATCCATCCTTAAGGCATTGTGAATCCTTTTTTTATTGCTCCTAAGTAGAGCATTAACCCACATTTCCCCGGTGAATTCATTGTCATGCATGGGAATAGGTAGGGGAATGTTGTGTCGGTGTGATGCAAGTATTAAGGTGGTCTCATCAATCAGGTTAACTGCCTCTTGGTGAATACCTCTCATCGCGGTTACAAATTGCAAAAATACTTGTGGATCGTTCAATATACGTGTAACGAAATCTTGGTCAGCCATGATATCTATTAAAAGAATGAGTCGATAATTTACTATGACATGAAAACAATAATAATGCATAATCAAATTCATTAAGGAATGTAAAACAATCAACATACAACAGGTATGCGCATAAACTACACACACATGTAGTTATATAATACAAGTTCCCAAAATGATGCGCATTTGTGGAAAAAAATACTAGTACAACTACAAGCAAATCTAGTTCTAGGAAAAACAAAGTCCAACATCCACACGAGAGTACAATTAATACAAGCCGGTATAGTTCTACAAATAAACAAAGTACATCCCTCCGAAGATAAGAGAAACAAACAAACTAAGACCTAGAAGAGCGCTGACTCCGCACAAGGGAGTTGATGTATGTTAGGCAAATTTTTTTCCTCCCTGTTCCATCATGCCCTTGAACATTTTCCTACGGCTCGGAACCTCCAGGGCCACTGCGGCATCTGCGAGCAACTCCTCATTATCCCTCACCTCTGGTATACTGTGCAGAACTTTAGCGGCTTCATTTTTGGTCCACTGATCATCTTGAATACTGATAGCTTGCTGTGTAAAAGCCTCCAACAACTGATTTGATCTGTAAGCACAGAGTGTAGCAGAACCGCGCTCTGCAATCATGTCCAACTGTATCGCATGTCGGTCCTTCTTCCTAACCCTCTTCTGCTTCTTACATCCGGAAGAATCATCAGACTCAGAAGACCTTTTTCCTAGAAGAGACGACGCAGCTGGCCCGGTAGGGGTAGAAGTAGGTGTCGGAGTCTCTGTGCCATCGTAAGCTGGCATGGGGACGAACTCATCGTCCAAGTTGATCGCCCCCATGTTGTTGATGAAGGACTCGCTCCCGTCGGTGTAGTCGTGGTGGAACGAAGGCCGATAACCATCGAGCTCTCCTTCAGTATCGCCGACGTCTGACGTCGGGATAGGAGTGCCCATGCTGAACTTGTTCTTTCCCTTCGCGTCACAGTCACCGAATACTAGCTGGAGGTAGTCCTCTTCTTCAGGGCTGAAGCCCCTAGTCCTGAAGCGCAAGAACGAGCTATCCTCCTACGGAATATAAAAACAATTAGTCATGTTCAAATGAAAAAAAACAATTTAGAATGTTAACTAATGAATTGTGTGTACCGCTATTTTAGCGTCCCACCACTCATCAGGAGCGTCAATCGTACGCTTGCTAGCAGACCACCCAATGCCCGTAGTGCCTGAACCCTTCAGCCTTTTCCAATCCACCCACTGATGTCTAATTCCTTCCCTTTTGGACTTGAAATTGGCGTAAGTGTATTCCTTCTTGAAGATGGCATTGAATTCCTTCAAAACATTTGGCCATTTAACGGTTCTCTTACTACCTCTCCATTTCGTCCAAGAGAGTGTGCATAGTGTCGACCCATTAGTGTAATCAGGCAACTTGTTTGTTGATCGTCCCACGTGACATTGGTACGGCTACTTTCACCACCATCTATTGCCTTTCCCTTAGATGTTTTTTTTGTTGTTCATCGGCCATCTATAAGTAGATAAAATTGGAATTCAATTTAGTATCAACTACCAATGTGTGGTCAATGTTATTGGACAATTTTAATATTTATATATGCATGAATTCTATGTTGAGATATTATTTAATTAAGTATCAATTACCAAATCGATTGGGCAATTAAACTTGAACGATTAAAATAATAATGTGTGCATAAAATGTATGTTGACATATTATTTATTTCAAAACTAACTTGTAAATAATACAACATTCTAACAACGACTTTACATGTGTTAAATTTGATTTTATACAATAATAAGTTACATCATTGCACTAGTGCAATGCTAATAGCTAGTAGCCCGCCACCGCTCCGTCCTTGCTTCGCCTTCTCTTTAGATCCATAGAGTGTTGTTGATGTCGTTCATTTCCATCGTCTCGTCTCCAGTCGTCAACTTCGCGCCAATGTTTTTTTTTAAATGTAAAGCTCAGAGTAAATTTGTCCTCATCATTGCTTTTGTTTTTTGTTATTCGGGACTATCCAGCTCAGAGTGTTTTGCCCTCATCATCGCTGGGCAGACAAGTGCAGACACACAACCACTTACGAAGTCAAGGTACGGCTTAACCTATAACTACCACAACTACCACAATAGGTCTACCTTTATGTGTTATCTGTTCTTATCATCGTTTTCATAACCGGGCCAAGATCATTTAGGTAGATCCTATGATGGGGCGGCCGTTATAGATTAATCTGCACCTAACTAACGCAAGTGATGGGTCCATACACTTGTCCACATTTATATGGGCAATTTTCAATCTCAACACGATATTCAGTTCTGAATATTGCACCGACTAATTAGAGCATGTTCGAACAAGCACAATGAACCCACACAAGTAATAGCAGTAGCTACTCAAATTTCAGGTCACAAAAATTCAAATCGGATGGAACTGCTTCATTCAGTAAGGGTAGGCCATTGTAGTAACAGCATCACAAGATACACAGAAAGTTATCCAAGTGTCGGCTAACAATAGCCAAATCAGTTCCAGTAAGGGTATGCGTTTCTACTAACAATCACAAGTTATACCGAAGGTACTCAGCCAAATCAATTCCAGTAAGGGTAGCAATAATAGCAACATCATCACAAGCAAGAAGGTACTCAAGTCCCTTCTAACAGAAGCCAAATCAATTCCAGTAACAGCATAAGGAACTCAAGCCTCGACTAACAAAAGCCAAGTTCCATCAGGGAAATCGCATCAATTACGCAAATCAGCTCCAGATCAAGCAGATGAGTTACACTGATAACAACACAGACATCCGACAACCAAAAAAATATGCAGTTCGTGCATATCCAAACTCACAATCAGGTGAAGCACAAGTTCCGACCAAGGCGCATGCAAAACCCAAACCCAGTTGCGATTCAAACATCGACAGAAAGCCACAAAGCTACAACCACCAACAAATATCGGTAATTCAGAGGGAGCAGGTACCTTAGTGAAGGTCAATATTCGACCGAATCGAGAGAATGGGCAACAGGGACGGCGCATCAACCACGGAGGTGAGCTAGATGAAGCAGAGGAAGCGTTGGAGAAGGAGCAACAAAAGTCCACCAGTGGTCGAGCAGAGATCGAGGGAGAAGGAGCTCAGAGAAGAGCAGAAGGGAGATTAAGGAAGAAATAACTTACCTTACTTACCTGGCGTCGATTTCTTCGAACGAAGCTCACACAGAAACGGGAGGGCGAAGAACAACAGAGAGAAGGGAAAAACAACCCGAGCAGGTGCGGGTTACCTCAACAAATAGAGGCGACTCAAAAGAGCAACATAGCAATCGAAGCTCAATCGAGAATGCAGAACGGAGAAGAACGAGGAGGAAGAAGACGGGGAGAACGGCGGGAATGATTTCACAGCGCAGAAGGGCGCATAAAAATGCCCTAGCTCAAACAGCGCTCACCGAACAGTCAAGGGAGATGACTGTCTTTTTTGACAAATATGCCAAGGAAGCAAAAGCGTGAAATATGCCACACTTATGCGGGAGCGGAACGAAGCCTACATCTTTGACTTGACAATAGCTGGTATTGGAAAGTACAGTATTCTAATGTTCATGTCTATATTTACCTCATGTTGTTTTGTCTCAGTCATATGTATTTTACATTCTTTCTTCTAGCTACAGCAATTAAAAGTGCAATAATGGTTGGTGGTGATGGTACGGCCGCTATCCAAATTAATACTACTATTAACATGTTGACCTCTTCTTGCCGCACAGTGCAAAGAAACTCAACATGAACAACTACTCTCTCAGTAATATGACCTCGTGTCCTTCCACAGTCAAACCTTTCATCACCGGAATACCACTTCTTCCTTTTCTGATTTTTACCATACCCGTAGACATTCCATTTCCGCATACTACCTACTATCTGCGGCTGCGGGGCAGCAGTGTTCTAGTTTGCTCTCTGCGACTTTATTTATTTATATGTCTCCTCCGCCAACATCGTCGTCTGAGTCTCACATTGAGACCTGCTGACACGTGCAGTTCCTCTTTCGTACTCCCTCATAGTTAAAGAAAGGTAAAAAAATGACAGGTAAAACGAGAAGAAAGGGAATATCTTTCTTTCCGCCTCTGTGTTATTAATACTGAGATGGTGAGCTGGAGGCTGGTGTTGAACCATTCCGTGTGTTGAAATTGGAATTCAAGCTGTACATGAAAGTTGAAACCTTTTCTTCTTCTTCCTCCCTTCCTATAATTATTTAATATTATTACTAGTATTATCTTCTTTAGTATTAGTCTATCCACAACACTATAAATACCTCCTAAAACCGTTCCCCTCGACTCTCATCAGCTTCAAGCTTTTGCTTCTCCCTCTCTTTCACAGTAGCAACCCACACTCCTCCCTCGGTTCCCCAATTCCATAACTACTGGACTTCCAATTTCTAGTAACAACATCAGTTTTCAAGAAGAATTCATAATTCATTTCTCACTGTAGTTAAGTTAACTCTTTGGTGATCGAATTCATCATCTCTGGAATATCAAGATGGGTTTCCTTCTAGTTGCTTCCTGCTTAGTATTGGTTTCTGCTCTGTATTTCCTCATCCAGCTCCTCCGTCAATCTTTCTCCTCTGACAAGCTCCCTCATCTCCCACCGGGAACCATGGGATGGCCTTACATCGGTGAAACCTTCCAGCTTTACTCACAGGATCCCAATGTCTTCTTCGCTTCAAAACAGAAAAAGTAATTACTCAAAGCTCATTAATCTCAGTCCTAGCTCTATGTTTTGAATACGAACTTGATTGATGGATTAATTATTTACTATTACTGACCGAGACACAACCCAACTAATGAAAATTTTCTTACAAATTGCAGGTACGGTTCGATATACAAAACCCACATACTGGGTTGCCCTTGCGTGATGATCTCAAGCCCAGAAGCTGCTCGATCCGTCCTCGTCACAAGAGCTAACCTCTTTAAACCGACTTTCCCTGCTAGTAAGGAACGTATGCTCGGCAAACAAGCCATCTTCTTTCACCAGGGTGATTACCATGTTAAACTCAGGAAACTAGTGCTCAGAGCTTTCTCACCTGAATCCGTCAAGAGCTTTGTATCAGACATCGATTCCATCGCATCTCGCACCCTCGCTTCACTTCAACAACAAGATAGTACCACTGAACCCATCAACACTTTTCAAGAAATGAAAAACGTAATTAACCAACCAACCTAAACCTAACTCTGCTCTGCATCTTTTCTTACATTTTTGATTCGGTATGTCAGGACCGGAGAATTAAAATTTATTGAAATTCTTGGTGTTTTGCAGTACACGTTCAATGTGGCCTTGTTATCAATATTCGGCAAAGAAGATTTCGAATTCAAGGATGAATTGAAGAAGTGCTACTATGACTTAGAAAGAGGGTATAATTCAATGCCAGTGAATTTGCCGGGTACTCTGTTTCATAAGTCAATGAAAGCCAGGAAACACCTCGCTGGAATTCTTGCAAAAACCATCTCAGAGAGGAGGCAGAAGATGAGTCAAAATAAACCGGATGATGATGATGATGATGATGACATGAGCAGCAACAGATCTGACCTGTTAAACGCATTCATGGGGGATACTGAGGGACTGACGGACGAACAGATTGCTGATAATGTTATTGGAGTTATATTTGCCGCCAGGGATACCACCGCCAGTGTACTCACTTGGGTCATCAAGTTCCTGGCGGATCACCCAGCAGTTTTGCAGGCCGTTGTGGTGAGTCATAACTGTTCTTCTGACTGGTTACTTCTTTCTGCTGGAACAACCGAACCGGGTCAATTGTCTTCTAGAAAAATAAAAGAAAATATCAAGTCGGTATGAGGGTGTAGTTTGTTTTTCAACAATAGATTAAGAGATGAATAGAATAATTGGACCGCGTTGCCATATTCTCAGAGAGTCATTGTTAATAATAGTAAGTGTAGGAATAGATAGGAACTAGAAGTTGTCAATTTTTGCAGGGTCTCTGATACTATTTTTGTTCTGTTCTGTTTTGGGGTGACTATTGCAGGAGGAGCAAGAGTCAATAATGAAGGAGAAGAAAGAAGGGTCAGATTCAGGGGAGGAGGAGAACTGTCTGACGTGGGCAGACACCAAGAAGATGCGTTTAACTTCTAGAGTCATTCAAGAAACCATGAGAGTCGCCTCCATTCTCTCCTTCACATTCAGAGAAGCGGTTCAGGACGTTGAAATCGAAGGTACTACTACTTTTACTTTTCATTTCAATCTCTGTACTATTAAGTTTGGAGATTATTGTAACACCAGACGAGTAATTAATTAAAACTTTGATTGATATTCAATCCATCAGGTTATTTGATACCAAAGGGATGGAAGGTGATGCCTTTGTTCAGAAATATCCACCACAGCCCGGATAACTTCTCTGACCCTGAAAAGTTTGATCCTTCCAGATTTGAGGTACAAAACTTACCACTTCTGCATCAACTATTCATTCCTTTTTTTTTTTTCTTTTACATATTTGTCCACTTTCAATAATTCCCCCCAGAAAAATTTCTGGCGGTGGGCCGCAATCTCCTCCTAAAAAAAATATTAGGTGAGGCCCACCCACGCATTCATTCTGTACGGGTTTTTTTTTTCTTTCTTTTACGACAAAACTAATGTTTATTATTTAAACGAAACAGGTGGCTCCAAAACCCAATACATTCCTTCCATTTGGCAACGGGATCCACTCCTGTCCCGGTAATGAGCTGGCAAAGCTAGAAATGCTTGTCATCTTACATCATCTAACCACAAAGTATCGATGGAGTATCGTGGGCCCACAGAACGGGATCCAGTACGGCCCATTCGCGTTACCACAGAATGGCCTACCAATCCACTTACATCACAAAGAAGAGCCCAAATCCACTTAATTAATAAGTAAAAGGAGAAGAAGGCCTCTGTTCCTCTTTGATCACATCTGCCACATCAGCAATTTGCTGGTACTGTCCCAAACAAGGTGAGATTTATTCGAACTCGGAGACTAGAAAGTACTGGAAAAACAACTAAAAGAACAAGACGACGAAAGATGATGTGGCATGGTGTTATGGTATGGTTACTTACACAATTGTGCTGTTGAAGGACGACAGATTAACAACTGTACTCTTTTCGCTCCTCAATTATGAAGGAAGAAGAAGAAGAAAGGTGGACGTTCAAGTACAAAACGTTTTTTTTTAATCTTGAAAGAAGTAAGAAAGAAAGGGACACAGACAGACAGGTAGACAACGTCCAATACAGCTAAGCGAGGTTCTCTTAATATTTTGTACAGAAGAAGGACGAGATCGTACGTGGCAATACATAACTGACCGTACGATTTTATTTTTATTTTTTTGTTTGATGAAAAAAAAATGAAGTTGTTGTATGGGTTTTCCTGATGGAATGTTCAGGAGGACCTAATGAGAGAATAAGAAAAGAACCCCTCAAGGTGATAACCACAATGATAGATTTTTGTTATCTTTTATCATTTTTTGTTAGTTTTTTCTTTGTTATTATTTTGGGTGAACAATGTATGAATTGTAGCGGATGCTGCCGGGGCCAGGCTAGGTGTGCTAGGATGTAGCTAGAATAAAAATAACAATGTGATTATTCTTATTATATCTTTTTATTTCGGAGTATAATGTTCATCCAATTAACCTTATGAACTTCTATGTGGTATAAATAGAAAATCAAAATTTCATTATGCTGAAATTATTAGCTTATCTTTTTTATCACATGCATCAACTATATCTAATCAATTTTTTATTTTTTCTCCTAGTAATAATATACTAGTGAAGTCACATCAGTCGTAAAAGCAATAGTTATGGGTGGATGATAGTTTACTAACTTGGTAATCTTACTTTTTATAGACGTGAGTTCATAAGCCTCGTGAATACATACTTAATAATCTTTTTTAACGAGGTTTCATGAGTTTAGACCCAAGAAGAAGGATATTGGCATCAAGTAACCAGAAATTCGCAAATAAGCAAATTGGGATGCAAGGAAAAGCGTAAGGACAATTATCGATAAGAGTCTTTCACTTTATATTAGTTTTATTTTTTGTAAGGTATTTAGGTAGGAAGGACGTTTAGATGAGTTTTGTAAGATTGTTGTCATGCCCCATTTTGTAATGTAGCTTGAGTTGGGGGTCATTTGTACTGGATGTAATGATACCGAATGTAATCAAGTTACTTAATGAATAAAAGAAGTAGCCACATTCTATTCAGTTGTCCCAATGTTGCAATGACTTCACTCACCCATGTATTACGCCTTTGAGTTCTCTTGCAGGTATGCTGAGGACGAGAGGCCCGTGTCGGACGAAGCATTTCAGCAAAGACCTAGACCCAGGCCGTAGGCTTGGGGCTAGAAGCACTTGTCAATAGCCTGTGGCGTTAACGACAGATATTGCGATCATGAGGTGGAGCTGACAAGTTGCATGGCACCATTGTTGGCACCCTGTCCCTTATACTTATGGCGCGATGGGCGACGCGCCTAAGAGACCCGATATAGGGTTAAGACAGGGATTTGGATTAGGGAGGAGACGAGTGTTCAACGTTGCCCACGTTGGAACGCTCCACTGACGGTCCGGGGTTCCCCCTTTGTGGCAGGCTTCGGGTCAGCTCACTCCGTGGAGTTTGAGTTACCATGGATATAGCTTGGTGTTGGATTCTATTGTTGGATGGCTGCTTGGGAGTTGATGCCTCTGGACCTGGGCCTGGGTCCTAGGGACGGTGTTGATTAAAAATCGGGACCCAGCCCCACTAGTCCCGAAGTCTAGTGTCGGGATAAGTGAGTCGGTGTTGAGAACTCGTCGTTGGGTGGTTAAAGTCCACTCCTAGTCCCTGTCTGGCTATGGTGGTGGCTGTCTTGAGGCACAGGCCTTGCCCTGCCCGGGATAGGCATTGATAAGGCTGGTCGAGCCTTGTGCCCGACGCCGGTGATGTTAACCTTGTCAACTTGCATGCCTGCTTGCTGTGTTCTTGTGAATGCCTGTCTGTGTGCTTGCGTGCTTGTGTGATCAGTGGAATGTTTGTCTTGTGATGTCTTGTCACGAGAAAATTTTCCTTTTTAGAGGTTGCGCATTACAATTGTTGTGTTACATGATGTGATTTTAGTCACGCCTGTGGTTGATTGGAAATATGTCAATAATTATAAAAAAACAAACAAGGTGAAATGTAGCATTTCATATAAACCAATTACCTTAATATATCTTCCCTAGTGTGAGACAGAGTATCACTTGTTAGTAACCCTAACCCTATTGATTCTACAACTAAAAAATCTGTTAATAATCTGGTTATTTTTGTTCATATGTATACAAGTTAAATAATTTTGGGCCATATTTCCGGTCCTAATATATACAATACTAGTTGGGAGAGAGAACTTCGGTGCTTCCTAGTGTTCTGTAGGATCATTTGGTAAGAGTGAGGCATATTGGAGGTTTTTTTTAAGTGACAGAGGCAGATTGGAGGTTCATGGTAGCTGGCGTGTGGCATAATCTTGAAGAATGGCCTCTTGAAGAATGGCCCTCCAATCCAACTTGTGATTGTCGAAACAGACTATTACCGAGCCTTTTTTTTATGATTATTTTCAGAATGGACTCTGATTCAACAATTCTACAAAATGCAACTAGACAAAATTGGGGCCATAGTAGATCTGGACAAAACTAGTTATACCACAAGCCAAGCCAATTTATATTTCTCTAATTAATGCTTTGAAATTCTCTATGTCTTCTTTTTTTAGCCAAGAAAATTCTTGAATGCTTGCGTTAAAAAACAAAAAAAAATCTCTAGATCGGAGTCGATCGATCGATGACGACGTATTGCCTAGGCGAACGTCGAACTTCTGTTGTTTTTCTGGATGCATTTTAATCGGAAATCCGATATGGACACTAGACAAGGGATAAGAAAAATCAATATCATGCCCAATCTAATCAACACGGATTCGGACAACAATAGATACTCTGAACGTCTCGTCTTCTATCCTTCGATAGCAATAATCGCATAAGACAACAATTTCATTAGCTAGCTTAAAAGTTAGAAAGTTTGTGAAAACGAACTCATTGTATGTACACAAAACCATGAGCACCGCAAATGCTGACTAAATGAACAAATTAATGTTACATCCGCAATTATTCAGTGTTATTCATGATGGCTAATGAAGAATTAACTCATACTTGAGTTCCTAGTTGAGACTTTTGACGACAATGCCTCAATCTACAACAATTGCTACAAGTAAAAGTATTTGGTCTCTAACTTACTGAAGTTACGAGAAATTCTCAACAGTACAAGAATTTTCTTTTTTCGGAAATTAACCAAGTAACCATATATTAAACAAGAGAGTTAAGGTCGTATATAAGTAGCTTATATAACAAAGAAAGACAAAAAAAACTGTCAACAGTAACCTATTCTCATGGAATGGCGTGTGGACAGCCAAATGGCGGACATGCCAAGGCGCATTAGTCTGCCCAAAAGACTTGATGAGTTTGTTCTCGTCGTCATTAAGACCCAACAAAATCAAATCCCCAACAACCACAACTAACCATACACATCTTAAGAATAAAAAAAATATAAAAGTAGTAGAGCAGCTAAGACTTTCATAACACACAAAACAAGAGTCTAGATTATGAGACAAGGAAACTAAATTGCTGCCAAAGTCGAAAATTACATCAAACAATAGCAAAGGGAACATTAATCTATCCAGAAAGAAACCCAACTCTTTATTCACATGAGAAGTGCCCGAACCCATGCAATTAGAGTCATTAAACCTCATTCTTCCCTGCGGCCTCGAGGCAACCCCAAAGTTGCTTGGAGACTAAGTTTTAGGTGGTTTTCGCCCTTACCCACACCAGCACTCCATTCCAGTTGACATCATTTACACTTCAACCCACCGACATCATTTACACCATTTTTACCGACAACTTTGATGCTAAAGTCAGCTACATGATTGAGCCTAGAAAAATCCATGGTAATGAGCAACAGAGGTAGTAAGCTCGAATCATTAAAACCCACCTCATCAAAATGCCGATTAAAGATTATTAATTATACCCACATGCATGTTCCGAATGAGGCTGTCAAAATCATCCTCTGTACTCCAGACATGCAACTCATTCATCGACATGGTATCAAGGGGATACTCACACAAAGAAGACAAGAAAATGAGAAGCAACATCCACACAAAAAATGAAGAAGAAAACAAAGCAGGAAAAGATGAGAAAGAAGAGAGCAAACCAAAACCTCACCAAAGAAGGACTATGCCATGAAGATTTGCTATTTGTTATGAGTTGATTAATGGAAAGGAGGGAAGCTTCACCACAATCTAGCAAAAGGTAAAGCCATAGTATTGTTGGTATTGATATTTTGAAAATGCTAAATTTTGATTTTATTAGCAAAATTTAATTTAGTCGTCCTCTTATTTTGGATTAAGTGTTATTGTTGTTATTGATGAGTAATGAAATTTCTCTATTTTGTGAGATGAATATTCTTTCTAATACAAAGACAAATAATTCAGTTAAGAAGTCCAAATAGACATAGACTTACCAATCACTAGAGGCAGTACCACTTTCAGATTATAAAGTTTCAAACTTGGTCATCCTAACCACTAGCTTCACTAGGGTTGTCAATCCTAAAACGAACCCGAAATCTGGCCCGAAGCCGATACGTTAAAAT
Source organism: Limonium bicolor (assembly GCA_023374045.1). Taxonomy (NCBI): domain Eukaryota; kingdom Viridiplantae; phylum Streptophyta; class Magnoliopsida; order Caryophyllales; family Plumbaginaceae; genus Limonium; species Limonium bicolor. The sequence goes on along the minus strand of CM041777.1, from coordinate 34,160,525 downwards.
GCGGGTTTGGGTTTCAAAATTTCAACCCGAAAACATTTTCAGACTGGGTACGGGTTGGGTTGCTAAAAACTATGGTCGGTTTTGGGTTTGACCTGCCTACCCGATTTCAACCTGCAACCCAAAAACATTTTTAAAAAAGAAAAGAAAATAAATATATTCTTATAGTTATGTGTCATATCTCTAAATATATTAATCATCTAGCCATTTATGTTTGATGGTTTTATATGTTATGTTATGTTATCTTAGTGATTTTGTGAAGAATATGTATTGATAGTAAAATAGTTTTATTTTGGGTCAATTTCAGGCCGATTTCGGATCGTCGGGTTGGTTTTGGGTTGACAAAATATAACCTGTTTGGGTTCGGGTCAGTTTTGGGTTGAGGTGAAACATGAGCAAGTCGGGTTCTGGTTGAAGCCAACCCGACCCAAAACCCGAAATCGGCAACCCTAAGCTCCACCAAACAACTACACCTAACTTATTACAGAGAATTCACATAAAAAAAGAGATCAATAAACTTAATTGGAAGATGGATCATAGAGTCATGTTCTTCAATTAGAATTTCACTCACCTAATCTTAAAATCATCTTTGACACTCTTAACGCACGCAAAGAGCCGCATTAAGATGCTCAAACCTGCACAAACAAGAAAATTTGGTCTTCCAGTTATATTATGTGAAAGCACCAATAGCTTATGTTTCAATCTTGAAGAGAGCATACCATCTGCTATAGTTATCATTAAATAGAAGACGTATACCATTAAATGCTTAGGTACCTCAAAAGTACTACATGTTTGATCAATCACCATCATAGACAAATAACAGTTTAAAAAGATTTAGATTCAAAAATATCACAGAATAAACTTAAAATTGACTAAGTACCTTCAATAACTCTATCTTAATTGTCCATTTTGTTCCACCAACACATTACCAACCAGAAGTCAAATTGGAATATTGATTTTTTGTGAAAGGAATATTGTTTACTATTTGATGCATTATTATAATTGATTTGTGATTTGTAAAAGGATAAATAAACTTATACTTTGAGTAAAATGATTCATAATGACAAGACCATATAATAAGTTACTAGAATTTCTTTTATTTATAAAAATGGCATGTTATAAATAGTTTATAAACATAGAACTTTGAAAACAATGTTATCAATAGTATATGTTAAATGAAAAAAACCTATTTTTCTATGGGATTATAGAAACAAGTTCATTCACATCACTATTATATCACTTCCACAGATAATAGCAAGTCAAAATAGCCAATTTCAACCCCCTCATTGACAACATCCACAAGACCATTTCATCTTGGGGCAATAAATCTCTATCTTGTGCGGGCTGTCTATCTCTCATTCAAAGTGTTCTTTTTGGTATCATCAAGCTTTTGGCCCTCATGCATTTCAATACCAAAAAAAACATCACTAAAAGCATTATAAAAAAGCTCCGCTCCTTTCTGTGGTCCGGGGACACCGACACCAACTCCTCTTCCCTGGTTGCCTGGGATTCCATCACGGCTACCAAGAAGAACGGAGGATTGGGGCTCAAGGACATTCACAAATGGAACATGTGCTTCATGCTTAAAACCATCTTGTATATCCCTACTAACCCGGAGCGATGTGGATTAAGTGGATCCACAACCATTTCTTGGCAGGCCATGACTTATGGACAACCACAACTAAAGGTAATGACCCTTGGACCTGGAAATCCATCCTATACGCTAGAGACTGGTGGATCAAATAGTGTGGATCCATCACTGATGCCTCATTACTCCTCCTTCCTCCTACCCTCAGAACCCAAGTGTTAACTTGTTTTACAAGGATGTCTTCACCCCCTCAAGACCCTTTCCATGGTATAACATCTGTTGAAGAACGTGGTCTATCCCCAAAGATAAATTTATGTTATGGGTTACACTTTGCGGTAGGCTTAAAACTTGTGATAAGCTCCAATCTTGGGGTATTTGTCTTTCTAACCGATGTTGGCTCTGTGAGCACGCTCCAGAGACTAGGCACCATCTCTTTTTCCAATGCAGGTACTCCAACAGAGTTTGGTGGAATATTTGCGATTGGCTTGGCATCCCCACCAACCGAAGGAGCCTCTGCAGCTGCTCGATTTGGATCACCCTCTACTACAAAAGGAACCGCCCAAACGACATGGTGAGAAAAACAGCCATAGCTAATGTCGTCTACTATATATGGATAGAGAGATGCAAGCGTGTCATGATCAACCTTGCCATAGACCCCGGACTCATAATATCGGACATCAAAATTGCTACGCATTGGGTTGAAAGTGGGCCTTTCCTTCAGAGACATCGATTGGCTTGATAGAGTGCTTTGCTCTTAGTTCCTTTTTACGTGGGATATTGTACCCCTAAGGGCTTATTGTATGATGCTTGAAAACTTTTTGGCCTTTTTTATATAGTGTTAGGAAAGCTTTTGTATATCCTCTTTCCATTTAGCAGTCTTATATATCTCTCGGAATCCGATATATAGACCTCTATATATCTCTTCTCTATATCTCTTTTTGTATAAACTCTCACATATCTATAAATCATTACCTCATTTCAAAAAAAAAAAAAAACGTCTACATCAATGCGACTATCTTGTGGATCGCAAATCTCCTTTTCCTTTCTTTTTCCCTCTTATGTCAAAGTTTGTTAAATTTTCAATTTATATCGTTCACAACTTATTTATGTTCTCACTCACCTATTGCAGGATTTTTCATTTGTCCGGTTTGCTCTTTATGTATACTCCGGACATTATAAAAATATCGGGTACGTTTGTTGTGTGGGAAAAAGTAGTAATACCAAAGTACGAAAAATAATGTCCAGAGATATCCAAAAAGTGAATAAAGATAAAATAGAGTACATAATTATTCAATGCAATTTACACCTCTTAAAAGTAGAATAAGAGGGAAACAGCTGGGGCGGATTTGGAAGACAGCACATAATCCACGTAAGCCATTACAATATCCAACCTAATGGACCTACACATGATGAATGAGAGAAGGACAAGACAACATGATATTGATATGATGACGATATCACGGGATAGATAGATACATACCAGATTACGAATGTTTTTTTTTTTTTAAAAAAAATTACATCTCACCCATGATTGGTGAAACTACACCTCCAACTCATGAAGATTCAAAAATTACTTTCCTTATCCATGTGGTTTCCCTCGTTTTATATCCGTTAATTTTTCTATTCTTGTTTCACTTAAAAGATGTTAAATATTGATCGAAGTTGATAAAACTTTACACAAACGATGCTAAAGTGTTATATTTTGGTTCGGCATGAAATCTAAAGTTTTTTAAACTCATATGTGATCTGTGGGGCCCAAAAAAATAAGTGACAAGTGAACATGTGTTCATTGGGTCCCATATGTCATATGTGAGCTTAAAAAACTTTGAATCTGGTATTGGATCAAAATATAACACTTTAGCAACATCCATGTAAAGTTTCATCAATTTTGGATATCATTTAAGCATCTCTTAAGTTGAATGAAAATTAGACTAGTTGTCAAATGTAAAAAAGGGGAAACCACATAGATGAAGAAAATAATTTTTGAAATCTCGTGGGTGGAGTATATAATTTCACTAAACGTCATGGGTGGGGATGTAAATTCCCCTAAAAATAAAATCTAACAACAATAATGTTGGATCTCCTTTTTCAAACTTGGCGATTTTTTTATAAGGTTTACCCTTAGCCATTACTTTTCAACTTTTCTTGTTTGATTATCCATAATAACCCCTCGTTCCTCCCAATAGTCACACCCGCCCAAGTTGTATTTGTAGACAACCAAACAAAGTGAATTTGGATCATTCGTTTTTGCAAATAACAAACTCTTGAAAGCTGCTGTTTCTAGATGCGGCGTTATGAATAATCTTCTCGATAGCAATTAGTAGATGTTATAGTATTAATTACAATGCTCGGTGGCAGAAATAATAATTTTTAATTTACATTTCTAATATAGAATCTATAAGGCGGGATGTTAATTAAATCTACAACCTATCATCACATTTCAACCAATCCAATTATCTTGTAGCTTAATAAAATAATAATCAATCATCAATTACTCAAATTATTTAAATTTTTTCAATTCCATGGCTGTGCAAATTAACAAAATTAGTTCGATTTGAGTAATTAATATAGTAGAATTAAACGTTGATCGGTGTATGCTGTTCTTTTTAGACGATTAAATTAGAATTTTGGATTATTATTTCTACTAAATAAATCTACGATGAATTTCATTTTTATGATCACTTGCTCTGTACAAAAATTAAGCAGTAAAAAAAAAACTAGACCAATTTTCCATTATTTTTTACGTTAAAGTTGGAAATAATTGAGTTGTGAGGTAGGGTAGAAAAGTAAATATAAAAAGGGAGAAAATAATAATTATTGATTTTAAAGTATTTTTGTTTATCATAGTTGTCAAATGGTAAAAAGGATCTATAATCACGAAAAAAATCACAAGGCATAATAGATAGATAGATTAATTTTGTCCCTACCTAAAATTAAGTCAGCTAAGGTGATCTTGCGGTAGTGATTAATTATGGAGCTATCTCCTTTAAATTAGATATTAATTTGAAAATTTCACTTTTATATTGTCAAGTACTAGTTCTATTCTATCTAACACTATATCCGTAATAGATAAAAGCATTATATCCTATTCTATTCAAGTACATGATGTACAAGCATATATGATACATGAACTAGACGTGGCAGTTTGCTAGAAGTAGCGACAATGGAAAGATGAGAAAGAAAGGTGAGCATGCATACATGCACCTTACTTGTTATTGACGCCTTTGACAGCCAATATTGGCTGTTCACTTGGCTGCTTCTCCTCTCTCCCTTCTTGTTCGCTCTTGGAAGACAGCTATTTCACTCCCAATGGGAAAGAAAATATACTCCAACAATGAAGGAACTGTTCACGACAAAATCATACAACAAAATTGCCAGGTCTGATTCCCAGATGAGAGCCGCATCTTTGAGTCACGGATTGATAAAAGAAGATGGCTCGGCAGCCCAACATTTTGTTAGAGTGTAACATAAGACCAATGTACTCCATATTCTTACTGCACTCTATAAATAGGATATACCTTCTTCTGTAACATATATACTCATTTTGGGTCCTCTTGTTGATGACTATCCCTTGACGAGTGATGAGTGTGCAACCATTTTCTTAGCTATGATAGTGACGTTAGTGATTCATTATCGGTTGATTGACGAACCGGGCTATGGTTTCTATGAAGTCTACTTCTTGTCTAAGAAATTTAGATATGGAAACCGAAAGGGTTTAGTTTATAGAATTTGGTGAAGCCCAGATCTATTACTACAAAATTCAGATCATTTTTTTAACTAGGTGGTTATAATGTTAAATTTTGACCCACTTTTTCCTTTAAGTATTGTTAAGATTTTAAATATTGGTAGATTTGGGTGATGCTGAAGAAGTTAGTTCTTCGTATTTTGGTTATGAAACAAATCAGAAGCATAAGGAAAAGTTTCTTTGAAAATTGGATTATTAACAATTAGGTGTAGGTTGAAACTCTTTCAGAATAAACTTTCGAGTGATAACGAAAGCAACCCATCACTATTTATGTTGATGAGATCTATGTTAAGATGGTGATTCATGTTTGGCTTGATGATCATGCTTCTGATTCAATTAATCGTGCGTTCAGCAAGCACACAAATGATTTTGTGTTTTCCTCTTTTATGTTATAAGCTTGGTTTACATTATAGCTTCCTTTTGGCGGTTACATGATGCTAGTGGTATCCTGAAGATAGTGATACTCCCTACTGGGAGGAGCGTGTTATTGATATTAAGTCTTATTGTTCCACTCCTTTTGTTTGAATCAGACGCTATTCTAAGTAAATTTATAGCTTTTTGTTGTTGTACAAGGAGGATTGTTCATTTTACTTAGTCTTTAGTTTCATTGGTTTCTTGTTGGTGTCAGATGTTTGGTTTTGGTCATTTGAGGTTCTAGTTAACTGGTAATTTGTGTAGATATTTGCAAGCTGTAAGGTATGAATATAGAGACCCATATTGATTCATGCATGACTAAATGGCTTCTCAAGCTTCTTGGTTGTTTCTTCGAGTTCCTCATCGGACTTTTCTACATCAAGTAGATTATTTCGACAACCATTGATTGGATCGATGTGGTTTGGTCGTCACAAAACAAGTAGGATGTCAAGCTCCAAGGCACATTCAGTTGAAGAGGGTTAAGCTTCTTGCATGCACACCTCTTCCTCGACTATCTTTGAGTTGGTTTGGGTTGATTACGAGGCTTTTCATTTGTATTTGGGTTACAAGGTTTCTTACTTGTAGGTTTACTTCCCTCCTTGCTACTTTCGAAACATGTGCGTAGCTTTAGGGTCTAGTTTGAATTAGCTACACAATTTATGTATTAATGAAAAAATTTACACCTGTGGTTAGGGATGGCAATGAGTGACCGGTGTCCGTTTCACCGATCACTTTACTTTCAAAAATGGGTGAAAATTTCAAAAAAAAAAACGACTAAAAAACAGATGACGAGTGAAACGAATGCGAGTCACAGGTTAGGTAACCGTGGATTTTTAACCGAATTTAAAATTTCGGTTATTCGGATATCCGAATTATAATTCGATTTGGATTTCGGTTTTAACCCTGTAAAATTTGGTTAACCGAATTATCCAAACTTTTTTTTAAAGAAAATCCCTAAATTTTTCCTTAATAGTTAACACTCTTAAAACATGACAAACAAAACGTCAAAATTCAAAACCATATCTCGCATTGCTCCAATCCTTCAATTATATAATGTTATAGTAATATTTTTTGTCAAATTAATTATATATAACTGGTTGTTTTGGAACATCGTTCATCGTTGCTCACCCCTAGTTTGATGTAACTAATCTAATGTTTGAGTGAGTTTTTTCTGTTGTGATGAATCGGCAATTAGGGAATTCACAATTTTCTAGCAGCTTATGGTTATTACTGCTGCGGATGATGAACATGAAACAAAAAAATGTGTTTGGTTTTTTTTATTCGTTTAACTAAAATCTGATTTATAAAATCAGTTTTCGGTTTTTTTTAAATTTCGATTAATTGAAATCCGAACTGAAAAAAAAAATTTAGATTTCAATTCGTTTTCAACTTAATAAAATTTCGGATTTTGGATAATTTGGATTTCGGTTAATTCAGTTTTGATCAAAATTTAGATAATTCGGTTGTTAATCGAAATCCAATTTTTTTTTTACAATTTGGATTACCGAATTATCCAAATGTTCACCCCTAGTTACTAGTTAGATGAACATTTTTTTATCTGATCACTCAACCCGTTCACCAGCCATCACCCGTATGCATTTATATTAAATAAAAATTATACTTATTTCATTTTCTTAAGATAATTTGAAAATATTTTGTTTATAATCAATGTTTTAAGTATGTTATTGATTAGTTGATGTGGTATGTATTGTTGAACAAATATGAATTTATTTTTTAAAAAAATAAACTTATATAAATAAGGTATTAAAGATAAAAAATTATTACTAAAAATAAAATAAAAACGGGTGATGGATTCACCAACAGATGACAGATGCACCTGTTTCACTCACAGGTGACAGGTGATGAAATTACAGGTAACAGGTCAGATAATGCGGGTGAGCAACAGGTGAGTTAGGTGGAATACTACCCGACCCGAACCGTTCACTAAATGGTAGAGCATTACATCTCAAGGTACCGCTCAAATCCCTTTGCACTAGTAGAAAGTCACATTTAGACCTAATAGAACTAGCTAGTTTGAACTTGGGCCTTTTTGGCATAATAGTCTTTAAGCAGTATATAAATTACGTACTTATCTCACCAACTGCAAACAATATTTCCCCAAGCAAAGAAATGAGCACTACCAAATAAAACGTTGATATTTGAATGGATTTTCAAAGACATGAACGCGCCGCGGACATGTCCTCCACACCACAGGATTTCAGAACATCCTCCAATCAACTCACTACGACAACACAAGCACACAGAATCAAGCACTCCACTCTTTGCTACGTCACCAATATATGCAACGACACAACTCAATCATACGTACTCATCCATCTTTGCGTACAGACATACGTCGTCCGATCTACCACGGGTATTGGGTACTCATCCATCTGGGCATGTCCATTCAAAAATATGCTTACCCTTAAAAAATTATGATGCCGGTTGCAAACCTCCTTTGAACAAAAAAACAAACATTATTCACAACCCTCATCACTGGTTAGTGAAAAAAACTCAACAAATGGCACTTGCATAAGAAGGATGCTGCAAGAGACATCAAATATGAAAAAACTAATCAACCATTAACCATTGTCCCATTACGACCCTCACAGTCCACCAGCCGCATTCAAATTCCTGTAAAATAAGCCACAGGTTACACACTAGCAGATCAGCCATACATGATCACATTGGTAAAGTATCAAACTAGTAAATCACATAAGAGGCATACATCAGAGAAAGCATACAAATGATGCAAATTCTAATCCCACCTGGTTTCCCATGGAAAGGTGTATATTTAGATGGGTTGTTAGAACAGTACACCATTCTGCAACCAGGAAAGGAAGTCGGAGGTCTGCTAAATGGATGGAAAAGATACTAGTATCAGACCACAAATCCTGCTAACTGATTACATTAGCAACTAGAGGGGTAAATATGAAAATCTAATATTGCAATGATGCTATTGATGCAGCTATGTCACAACATAAATTAAAAGGCCTATTTGAAGCTCTAGTTCGAGACTAAGGGAGTATGCATCAGAAAGGTTAGATAGACAAGAATAGTACTAGTACAAAAGTACTGGGACAAAATCGATAACAAGAACCAATAAGAATTGAAATGGAAACAAGCGTCAACAAGTATAATAAAATGGCAAATAACTAGCCATGAAACACAGAGAACTTCTCAACTACTTCCCTTGCCCTCAAGAGACCATCGCCAAATTGCCATTTCTGTAATTAGTAGCAATATTTAATATCAGACAAGGCAAAAACCGCAAAATTACGTATTTGTTACATGCCTAATGTGTTACTCAATACTACTCAGTGATGAACACAAAAGCGAAGGATCGATATAACAAATATTCCCAGAGAGTGATACCGAGTCTAGTGAGGACCTGCAGTGACTTTTCCAGAGAAAAGCTTGATTATCTCTTTCTACCACCACGCTCCCTCAAGGACAGAGAAAGATTCTCTCCAGAAGTAAGATTATAATAGGCTAGCGATAAATTGTCTTTCAGAAAACCTGCCTTCCCACTCAACTTCTGTTTGTTAGCAGGCAGCTGAATTTCAGCAGAAACCTTCTCCTTAAGACTTCCAACAGTCTCGGACAGAGACTCCATAGTAATTTCCAGCACCTGACCTTTGAGGTTCCCTTCATCAACATTAGGAACTGATATTCGAATACGAACTGGTCCCTGAAAACAAATGGTAAATTTTAAATAACAGGAATAGGAAAAGAAAAGAAATACGAAAACCATATTTATGGACTCTGTTTTTTTTTTTTTTACTTTTGTGCTTTAGCCATGGTTGTTATTGTTATATATGAGTAGGGCAGAGATATATGTACCGGATTCTGAGCAAGAAACTGATCTTCTGGTATAAGTTTGGAGTCATCGAGCTTTTGTTTCTTCGGCTCTGGTTCATCAGGCATAGGAGGCGCCTCTTCTGGAGGAGGTGGTGGTGGGGGAGGCATCATACCTTGAGACAAGGGTGGATTGGGAACCATTGGCATACCAGGTTGCGGAACATTTCCTGGCATATAAGGCCGAGGAACCCCAACTGGGGTATACTGAGACCCAGGAGGAGGTGGAGCTGATATATTGGGGGGAAGGGACATTTGTTGTGGCATATGCATTGGGGGTCTACCGTACATCATATGTTGTTGACCAGGAGCCATACCCATTGGTGGAGGTGGTGGTGCCCTAAGCATTGCATTAACTGGAACAACATTAGGCCTAGGCTGTTGGGGCACAAGCAGACCACCACTTGTTGCAGCAGAGTACTGAACTGTGCTTGTGGGAGGCCGGGGTATATTTAGAGCGAGTCCAATTGGAGGAGGAAGTGGACGAACAGAAGGCGGCATGCCAGGTCTTGGGGGGGGGGGGGCTGCAGGGCCGGGTAGAGGTCTCCCATCATTGGCAACATCATTTTGATCATCATTAACCATACTCTGAGACATGGCCTGGTTGGCAGTGCGCCCAATGCTTCCAGTGTGACCATCCCATATGACTTGCTTTGGCTGTTCATCCTTCTTTTCAATCTCAGCTTTAACTGCATTATGAACTTCTTCCTCTGTCGTACCAAAGATGTCAGGCCGAGTTCGAGCTAGCCCAACAATGTTTCTAGAAATCTCATCATCATGAGCAAGGGTTGTCTCACGAATCTTAGCAAACATCCTATCTTTTTGCTCCTTGTATTTCGGATCAATGAGAGAAATTCTCTTGTGCTCAGACATCTCATTGATGGGAATCATTTCACCAGTTATGGGAGATACAACAAACTTTGTGGGGTCTCTTTCTGATGGGATCCTCTCCTCCGGCCTCTTCCAGTTCTTCACAATCCTCATAGGAGGCTCGTTATCATCCACATCAGCCATCACTTCATCCTTCTTTCCACCATCATTCTCCTCTAGACTAGCTGCTTTCATGCCTTCTTGAACAAGCTGCACCTCCTCCTCATCCATTTCCATCTCCACTTCCTTTCCTGGCTCAACAGCCTCCTCTTCCTCCAGAGCAGTTACCTTGCTCCTCCTAATTACTTCCTCAAGAGTCATTGGAATAGGCAACTCATCATCCTCATCATCTGCAAAATCTATGGTTTCAACCACGTGAAATCATGCCAATCAATCATGGCCATTTGCATCCTTTCCTGCTCAATTTCATTCTCAGCCTTTTGCCTCGCCTGCTCCTGTGACTTCTCCCATTCTAATCTGTGCAGACAGCGCTCAAGCACAGTTGTTCTATCCGCAATACTATTTCTCAACTTATCTGTCAAGCCTTTGGGGGGCATCAACACTTTGGAATATGCATCTGCAAGGGCAGTAAAGAACATGAACATGCTATGACTAGGTTTCAGAAAATGGAACTGTGGGTTGTTCAATTCCCTAGTGTTAAGCCCAGCCAGAAACGACTTTCCATTTCTGGCGACAAATTGGGCAGTGAGCTTTATGACATCCAACTCCTCCCCTGTGATTCCCTCAGGGAGCCTAACAGTATACTGCTCTGCTTCCGGGGGCTCAAGTACCTTCTTGACAGGCCGAAACTGAGCTGCAGGATCAGGCTTCTCAGCAGCAGCAGTGCCATCAGATGTTGGAGCTACAGAAGCAGGCTCACCAACTACCCCATCCGCTAGATCTGCTGAAGGCATCTGAGCTCCAGGTTGGTTCTGAGCACGGAACTCAGACAGGCGGTGCTGGTAGTACGCATGGTATGGATCTGATGCATTCAAGAAGTTGAATTTGGCATTCCCAGCGTTGTTTGCAATAATCCTTTTCTCAAACTCAGGCCCGTTCTTGGCCACAAACTGTGCAGTTTTGTCGACAATGTTTCTTATATCTGGTGGAGGGTGAATAATTCCAATGGTTCTAGTATGGGTGGCAACTGAAGTCGGAGCAGAGTTTTGCTTGGAATCCTTAATTAGGTTCTCAGCACTTATCAATATCAGGTTGCTCAGGAAGTTGCGCCGCTGGTAGTGGTCCAAGGTTTCCATCTGATGGAGGCGCCGGGAGCGGTAGAATGGGTACAGCGCCAGGCATTCTCACCACAGAATCGCCGCGGAGTGTATACGGGTTATTCAGTCTAAAAAAAACGACAGCCAGACAGGAAATGAGAATCAGGAGGAGCATAATATTATTGGATGCGGCAGCAGCAATTGAAAAGAGGGTAGATAAGGATCAAGTAGATGGGTAAATTAGGGTTTTGAGACTAACCGAAAGTTGAAGGAAGGAAGAAGAAACAATCGAAACAGACACAGCAAAGGCCGGAAATCGCTTATTTCGCGGAGACAGAGGTCGCGATAGAATCAGCAGATGAGATCCCAAACACTTCGACTGATATCGAAGGTGAATGGAGACGCCAGCCTTTGAGCGAGCCGAGGTCCACGAAATAGACGAGTACCGCTGCACCGGAAGAGCGAGGGTGCGATACCGAAAAGCTAGGGTTTAGTTCATTTGCAAGACCTAAGGATAGATTTCCTGAAATATCTGTGAATAGACGCAATTACCCTTACCAGTTGCATTGCACCAAGATACACATGTTTAGTTTCGTTTTAGATCGTATCAAAAGTTTTCCGCACAGAACAAATGAATGATGCTCAATCCATTGTTCCTCATGCATGATCCACTGCCATCTGCTCAACAATATTATGTCAACCTGCCGTTTATAATCACCAGCCAACTCATCCATGCCCTAGGGAAGCCAACACACTTATCGACCTACATGAGTTTGCTAATAGACGTCTTCGTAGCAATTAAGGTTTAACTCAGCTCAAAGCCAACCATCAAATACAAGAGACAATTTTTGTTTCTTTTTTTTTTTACCATCAGTTCACTTCAAAATTAACCCAACACAAACCTCAATTAAAACTCTTCTCAAACCCAACTTATAAATCGATTCAAAACATTTGCCTTGTCAAAAACTTCTCTCTTCGGCGAGAGCTTTCTTCTTTCTCCTCTCGCTCCTCCCCAACCAACCCTTAGCCTAGCCTCCTTCTTTCCCAGACGTGAAGTCATCCTTCTCGCAAGAGCTATCATTGTCTGTTGTAGCTTCGACCTGAGTCTCAAGGTCTTCCCCACCCCCTCCCATTACTTACTTGCACTTGTACATCACTGACTCCTGCCGAACATTCCTTACGCCTAGGACTAATCCTCCATAAATTCCAAAGAAACTGACTTTTCCACAATCCATCTTAGGAATGAAATTCTAATCGCACACGTGCATGTAGGAGTGAGCTCCCCTGCTCCTGCATGTCCTCCTTTACCCTCCCCCGGTTTTCACTTTGCTATTGTTGCCATAATCTTCTCTCTTCTTCTCCTCCAGATCTCTTCTCACCATTGTGTTTCTCACTACTTGCTCTTCGCACCATGCATTCCCTGATCGATGAAATCGTTGCCAATGCAAGGACCTCCTCTTCTCACTTCGGGGAGGGATGACGACTTCTTTCGACATCTATTGGCAAAGAACTACAACACCTCTTTCCTTTTGATCGCTGTCTCTTTCGAAAATCTTCACCACTAAAATCGTTGATGTTCGCAACATGGGGAGCACACTTACAAATGTTGTCTTGGAAGGAGATCTCACGATCTGCACAAGCGCCTGGTAAACACACTTTCTTCTTCTTCGAACTATTGAGTGCATCTTGACCTGGCGCAGTCCATCCTTAACAAGGGTCTAGGAGCCTATATACTATCTCATCAGCCTGCATCCCATCGACAAGCTACTTGCCCCCGTCGACACCACACAGTTCAATGGTTCCCTAGAGGATTCGAATCCATGAGGTCGGGGGCCTTTCCTCCGCATAAGCTAACCTTTTCCATGAGCGAACCTTTTGCCATGCGGATTGTCAACTATTTGGGGGAGTTTTTCCCCTCAACTTTAATGATGATGAATGTAAGAACACCCTATCCTAATCGGCTCCTAATCATCTTACTTAACACGTAATCGCCACGGTAAGCTCACAAATTGAACTACTGTGTCACCGTTTTCCCTCGCCCATACGAGTATAACGTGCTTACTGATATATTCATAAATACGAACAATTTCCCACAGTGACACAAAGATAATCTACCTCCCAAAACCAATTATAATACATTCACAGTGAGCATTCTATGTACCCAATCCATACACGTTTCTAAGTTCGTATCAAAATGCAACAGTGCATATTAACACAACTGTAATACAACTACCCACGCGTCCCCTCTTGTCGACACCGGAACTGCATACCTGCAAAAATGGTTGGTTTGTGGTATGGAATCAGCCCCTGCTGAGTATGTTACTACATGACTGTCATGCCCTGCCCCCCTCGACCCCTCAGTTAATTGTCGAGGGCATGCCAATTCATTTTCATGCAAGTAGTTTAATGTTAAAACTGTAAAGCAACCTATATATTGCAGTAAAACTCAAATAATAAACAAGGCCCCCGGCTTCACACACCAACACTCATCGCATCGAAATGTCACAGAACGTAAACTACATACATACATACACCTCTCACACTACTAATATTGTTCTTCCTCTTTTACTAACACGCAACGGCATATCCGATGAGATACGAAGGAGGAGTATGCCAGCATATCCCCCTTACAAAAGAGCTAAGGTACCTCCTCTACCGCCACTACGGAATCACCTCAGATAGCAGAGTATCATGCAAACAGATGTGGGTACTTTGACTCTCATGGAGTCCTCGGTCTCCCAAGTAGCTTCCTCGACCCCCATGATGTCCCCAAGAACCTTCACTAACTAACTGATCTGGTTCTCCCTCGTTTCTTCGGACCGTCTCGTTCCAGATCCTTGTAAGTAGTCTTAGGAGCTCACTCATACCTCGTGTAGGCTCAATCTCTAACCTCTCTGGCTGCAGTACGTGAGAAGGTCAGGCATACATCTTCTTCAACTGAGATCGTGAAACACATCGTGTACCTTGCCCAACTCCACGGTAGCTCGAGTCTGTAACAACTGGGCCCACTCGCTCCTAATCCTGTACGGGCCGACAAACTTAGGGCTTAGCTCCCCCTCATCCCAAATCTGAATATCCCTCTCATCGGGGACACTCGTAAAAGACCATGTCTCCCACTGAAACTCGAGCTCTCTGGTACGCTGATCCCCATAAGACTTCTGTCTGGACTGCGCTGCCCTCATGTGCTGCTGAATAACCCTAACGTCATCCTGCAGTGTCTGAATATACTCGGGCCCAATCAAGACCGCCTCAGCAGGGTCACTCCATGATAAGGGAGTCCGGCACGGCCTGCCATATAGAGCCTGGAATGGTGCCATGCCGATAGACGCATGGTAAGAGTTATTAGGAGAACTCTACCAGGTGTAGACGCTCTACCCAACTCCCCTGATAGTCCAGAGCGACTGCTCGCAACATATCCTCCAATGTCTGAATAGTCCTCTCAGTCTGCCCATCAGTCTGCGGGTGAAAAGCTGTGCTAAGTCGTAGCTGAGCTCCCAAATGCCTCCTGTACCTGACGCCAATATCGACTGAGGAAACGAGTGTCACGATCAGAGACGATCGTCTTCGGTACCCCATGGTACCGGATATGCTCTGTGGTAAAACCTCAGCCAGTTTGGGCACCTTCCATGTGTCCTTGATAGGTATGAACCTAGCTGTCTTGGTCAACCTATCGACTATAACCCATATGGCGTTCAGTCCACCTCTAGCTGGAGGGAGACCGACCACAAAATCCATGCTGATGTCGTCAAACTTCCAGCACGGTACTGGAAGTGACTGAATCTGGCCGCCTGGTCGACGATGCTCAAACTTCACTTTCTGACAAGTGAGGCACCGAGACAAAATCAGCTACATCCCTCTTCATCCCGCTCCACCAGAATAATTGCTTCAAGTCCTTGTACATCTTGGTGGCTCCAGGGTTACTGATAATGTCGAGGAATGAGCCTCTGAAAGAATCCTGGTCTGAAGCTGTCGCATCCTGAGGAACGCAGAGTCTGCCTCTGACTCGAAGGTGTCCCTCGCTGTCCAGCTCATAGTCGTACTTCAAACCGTCAGTCAACCCGTCTGCTAACTTCTGTCTGATGCCCTGTAGATAAACGTCACTGTCCTGGGCTGCATACACCTCCTCAGCTATCGTGGTCTCTATCAGGGCGAGAAGTGAATAAGCTCTTCTGCTCAGAGCATCTGCCACACATTTCCTTTCCCTTCTGTGTACTGGAGGTTGATGTCATAATCGGCCAGTAGCTCAACCCATCGTCGCTGTCTCAAATTGAGCTCCTTCTGGGTCCAGATGTACTTCAGACTCTTATGGTCTGTCATAATCCGGACTGTGGCTCCATACAAGTAATGTCGCCAGATCTTCAAGGCGAAGACTATGGCGAGGAGCTCAAGGTCGTGGGTGGGGTAGTTTTCCTCGTGCTTCTTCAGCTGTCTAGAAGCATACGTACTACTCGGCCATGCTGCATCAGTACTCCACCAATTCCTCTGCCTGAAGCATCGCAATATACCTCGTACCCCTCATTCCCCTCTGGGATAATCAATACTGGAGCTGTGGTCAAGGCGTCCTTCAGCGCCTTGAAGGAGACCTCACAAGCCTCTGTCCATACAAAAGGGCTGTCCTTCTTCATCAAGGAGGTCAAGGGCTTGGCTAGCCTGGAGAAGTCCTTCACAAAGCGTCTATAGTAGCCAGCCAACCCAAGGAAACTCCTAACCTCTGTCACGGTGCGAGGTCTATGCCAGCTCTTCACTGCCTCAATCTTAGCTGGGTCTACTGAAACTCCCTCAGCTGAGATCACGTGTCCAAGAAATGACACCTTGTCCAGCCAAAATTCACACTTGCTGAACTTGGCATATAACTGTTTCTCCCTCAGCGTCTCCAAGACTGTCCTCAAATGCTGCTCATGTTCCTCTTTGCTCTTGGAGAAGACTAGAATGTCGTCTATGAATACGACTACCGACTTATCTAGCTGGGCTTGGAAGACTCTCTGCATCAAATCCATAAATCTCGCCGGTGCATTGGTCAGTCCAAACGGCATCACTGTGAACTCATAGTGGCCGTATCTGGTCCGGAAGGCTGTCTTCTCAATGTCTGGCTCAGCTACAGCTATCTGGTGATATCCGGATCGCAGATCAATCTTAGAGAACACCTTTGCTCCCCTCAGCTGGTCGAACAAGTCATCGATCCTGGGCAGTGGGTACTTGTTTTTGATCGTGACATTGTTCAGCTCTCTGTAGTCTATACACAGTCTCATGCTCCGTCCTTCTTCTTGACGAACAGCACAGGAGCGCCCCAAGGTGAGACACTGGGTCTGATGAAGCCCTTATCCAGTAGCTCCTGCAACTGCTTCTTCAACTCGCCCTCTCAGGGCCCATCCGGTAGGGAGCCTTAGCAATCGGTCCCGTGCCCGGTACGAGGTCGATGTTGAATTCAACCTCTCTCAGCGGTGGTAGTCCAGGTAGCTCCTCTGGAAAAACATCGGGGTACTCCGACACAATGGGAACGTCGCTCCTGAACTTCGGATCCGTCCTCAGATCCTGGGCATAACAGTAGTAGGCAGTGCGCCCTTGGACACTTCCTTCATCAGGGATAATGCTGATACAACCTTCACAGTCGGCTGCTTAGGGCATTCGGTATGATACTGTGATCCCTGTGGCTGACTTCAAGAGGAGACGATGCTCTGCGCAGTGTAGTCTACCTCTGTACCGCTGTAGCGTGTCCATGCCCACAATTATGTCAAATCCCATGCCAGGGAAGACAATGGCATCAAGTAGGAAGTCTGCTCCCTTGATGTGCATGCTCAGATTCTTGCACTGTTTCTGCATTTGATTAACTCTTGGATGGCAACAAAACGGAGCAATCACGGATATCCTCTGTGGGGGCATTTCTCTTAGTATGAAATGCTTGGGATATGAAGGAGTGGGAGGCTCCAGAATCAAACAGGACGGTGGCCTCCACTCCATTAATTTGGAATGTGCCTGCAATTATTGAGTGAAGTTTTAAGATTTCTATATAACTCTTCCCAAGTAGTTGTTCAAGGTCAATTGGTATACCTGTGATGACTGTTCCATTGCTCTTTGCTTGAGCCTGGTCCAACACATTCAGCCTGACCTCTACATTTCCAGCTCCTACATGAAGAAATAAATTCTTAGAATTTCCATTCTTATTGAAAGCTTCATGAGCAGTTTAATGATTACAAGGCTGAAATTGTAAAGTACATAGCTAGATCTGTCTAAAGGTCAGGTTTAATCTGCCAGGTTTCAGGTGAGTCTGGTTAATAATGGATATGGGGGCTGTGTTGGGCTTGATTCTCTTCACTCCATGGTAGATGAGTCTAGCTGCCCCACCAAAGATCAGTACATCACCTGACTTCAGGAGGATCTTGGTGGCAAGGTCCATCCTCTTCTGGTCACCAAATAGGAACTCCGCGTCGTCTCCAAGTGATATGGAAACCACTGGAACTCCTTTGGTGATGGATTCTAGGGATTCATCCTTATCTTGATGCAACCCTAGCTTACCTTCTTTTCCATAAAAATTGATGATGCAGACGTCTGAGGTTAGGTCTGGGACGGGCTCATCCTCCAATTCTTGTGCTGCCTTAACTGCAGCTCTAACGATGGTCTGCAGTTCCTCCGGGATTGGTGGCACCTCCACTTCTTCATAGGTCTTGGTGGTGTGGTTCCACTTCTTACCTAGGCACATGATCTTCACCTTCATGGTTGAACCATTCTTGAAGGTAGGGGTGTAAAAATTTCCTTCCTTCACACCTAACTCCCTGATCTTGAGGATCAATGCATACTGGACTGCCGGGGTCAGGTACTCTCGTAGTAAGATCATCCCGGGTCTCAAGACCTCACACTTCTCTGGTGGGTGTGGTTTGGCTTCAAAAGGGATATTGGGTGTGGTATAGGGAAAAATAGGAAAGCAAATATCGAAAGCTGAGGAACAATTGCCATTAAATAAATAAGTCATGGTTCACAACTGGAAATGAAAGGTTCGTAACGAAACAAAATGAAGGGTTTATAGTTCATCCCTTTTTACAGTGACAACGAAAAGAAAAACTAGACGACTGAATGTAAAGAAGTAAGGGTCTAAGCCTCTTCATGAGGAAAGTAGTCCTCACCAGGTGAACTCGGGTCATCACTCGCTGCCTCGATGCGGTCCACCATGTTAAGGACTGGTCCCTTGCCCGGCCTCTGGGGGTAGTTCTGTCCCGGCCTCTGTGGATAGCTCTGGGCAGGGCGACTGGTAGATGGTCCAGCACCTCCTGTGCCACCTCGACCTCCTCCAGTAATAGTAGCAACTGGGGTTCTAGCAGGGTTCCCGGTGCGTGGCTTGTAGTTCCTGGAATCCGGGTTCAGGAAGCATTCGAACGCTCTGTGCCCCTTCCTACCGCAGTGGTGGCAGTCCACCAGGTTGCCCTTACAATCCTTGCCCGGGTGGTCCTTCTTGCACCATTTGCAGAGGAACTTCTCAAGTTGGTTCCCTGTTTCAGTCTCAAGGTTAGTAATTGATAACAAGATGTAACCACTTTGGAGTTTCTAATTTATCTCACCCTGAAATGGCTGGGAGCGAGTGGCTCAGCATTAGTATAGGAGGGGACCATAGCCTTCTCGTCCCTCCCTTGTAGAACTTTCCCTTCCTCTCGTAGTTCTGGGAAAAGTTTCCTCCATTTCCTCTTTCTCCATTCCCCTTCCTCTTGCCTAGCACAGAGTCCTGGTAGGCAATGGTGGTCTCACAGTCATTCGCATCCTCCGCTAACTCCTGTGGTGATAATATATGTTAGTGGAGAAACCTTTGCGTACCAGAAATTTTAAATCATATTCCATACCTGTAGGGTCATCCCTCTGGTGGAACCGATCATAGTCATGATCTTGAAGTTCAGGCCGGTATGGAATTTGTCCACCAGATATCTTGGAGCGTAAGCTCCCTCTCCAATAACAGCGAGCATCCACAAACTTATTGTAGTACTCAGCAACAGAGACTCCCTTGCTTCAGCTGCTCGAACTCACTCCTCATCCTCTTCTGTAGATAGGAGGGATAGAATTTAGCTCTCAGGGCCACTAGGAATGCCTGGAAGTCAAAGTTCGCCTGGGCCGTCAGCTCGGCTCTAGCAGTCTGCCACCATCGATGCGCGGGTCCCTGAAGAAAGTAGGCCGCTATGTCCACCTGGCGATTCACTGGAACATGCAGAGAAGTGAAGGCCTTCTGCATCTCGTCTATGTATTTCTCTAACGTCTTCGGTTCTGGTTGGCCTTCATAGATTGGAGGACGAAGGTCATTAACCGCCTTCAGCCAATTGAACTCCCGGGGACCATTCGGTGGTGGCGGTGGTGGCTGTGGGATCTGGGCCTGCTGTTGGGCCAATGCAGCTGTCACAATCTGCGCTATGACCTCCGGTGACAGCGTCGGGTCCATAGCCTCCTGAGGGACCAGCTCCTCTTCCTCCTCTTCGAGACATCTAGCTGGTATGACGGTTTTGTTACTCAGAAGGCGTATTGTAAAGTCTAACTATCTATGAAATATTTATAACGTCCTAAGGACGGTTCGTATGTACATGAGGTAAAACATAAATAGTAAGTATGGGGTAGGGTCACGCGCCTTTCTGGAATTCTCACTTCCCAATTCTACCCCAGTTCCCCAGTTTTAAGTGCACCTATAATCTAAGTATTTCACTCGGCTTGTTTTCTCGGGTTCAGAGCGTAACTACGCTCTGATACCAATTTCTGTAACGCCCCTATTAACCATATAGCGGAAATAAAATCTAAGGCGTTACAGACCATCGGGTTCCAAACACCCGGCACCAAACCTCACCAATTACAACTTACAATCTACAAAAGCTACGGTCTGAACTCGAGAAAACTTAACACAAACATAATAGAAATTAAACACATTAACTCTCCACAAAACCTAGTCCCATCCCAAACGCTCATTCTCTTCGTGGCCACCTGTAAATCAATCGTACCTGCAAGATGAAACCAAGCAGCCCACCCCGAAAGGGGCGGGTCAGTTCCCTGGAATGGAACTGGTACGATCCTCCAAAAACAACTTATATCACAATTCTTAAATAAATAATAGCTTGAAAACAGTCACTTAAAACACTCAGAGGAACAAGCATTTCACGATTCACCAAACAGATATCAAGATAGAACAAAGGTTAATAACTGAAAGATAAAGTTAGTGAACGAAATCACTCATGTGTTAGTGAACATCCATTTCCTTAGTTAAACCCAATCCCGTTAGGAGTAGAAAAACTCAGATAGTCACAAAGGACTAGGAACGATAAATAGATCCAAGAACCAATAACTCAAGAATGGAATAATTTAACTGGGAGAGATGGCCCCCACCGCCAATCACGTCCACTAGGACAGGGGATATACAGCCCCTCACTGTTTATCACGTCCACTAAGGACAGGGGATATACAGCCCCTCACTGTCTATCACGTCCACTAAGGACAGGGGATATACAGCCCCTCACTGTCTATCACGTCCACTAAGGACAGGGGATATATAGCCCCTCACTGTCTATCACGTCCCTTTTTGGGACAGGGGATATACAGCCCCTCACTGTTACCATTGAAGACACGCGCACGTCGAAACCTCAAGATCCAGCTCATGGATGAAACGATATCCAGAGTCAAAAGAAAGATTTCCAAGATTGTCCTTTTTCCAAAATTCCCACTAGATCACCAACTACCCAGAGCAATACCAAAACACTCTGTCCTACAGAGTGCAGAAGCGTAAACCCTAAGTAGTCAATGTCTAACGGGGCACCAAATAGAAGGAACCAATACCCATGTAAGTTTCACATCCAAGGCTCAGTTAGTCACACAAGCTGGGTTAGTCACACAACCAATTCTTTTTAGAAATTCCTCTTAAAGTCAGTTAGTGTTTTCCAAAACATTCCACAAGTCAATCAACAAAAATATCGGAGTACGAGAAATCGTACAAAACATTCCATAAAGTCCAAAACACAACAAGCTGAGTACGAGAAATCGTATCTGGTATGTGGAGAACAATAACTAACTCGAATAAGTGATTCCCCAATAGTAACCTATAATTAAGGTGTTCCAAGTGTCGATTAGTTAAGAGACTTATAAACTTAACAGCCTTCTTCACTTACTGATTAATAGTTTCAGGTTTACCATTATTCTCTTACAAAGGTTTGGGCCTGACTTGTTAACTAAATCCTTCATTAGGCCCATCTCGTTTTAGTTTGGAATGATTTAGAATTTATTCCTGAGAGTGGCCCAAACTCTCTTTGGATTGTTAAAGTGGGCTTTTGGAGTTCATAGACTTGGGCTTAGTAGGTTAGCCCAAGACCGTGTTAAGTTTATGTTGTGTAATAAAACCCTTAAATTAATAGTGATTAGTTAATCACTCACTGACTAAAACCTAAGGTTTAACATATGTATATAACCTACTTATTATAACTATCACAAGGATTATTATTTCCCTCAACTATATTAATGTATTTATATACATGTATATTTATATATATATATATATATATATATATATATCTTTATGTATTAAAATTTATCCATAGTGGGAATTTTGGAAAAAGGACAATCTTGGAAATCTTTCTTTTGACTCTGGATATCGTTTCATCCATGAGCTGGTTCTTGAGGTTTCGACGTGTGCGCGTCTTCAATGGTAACAGTGAGGGGCTGTATATCCCCTGTCCCAAAAAGGGACGTGATAGACAGTGAGGGGCTGTATATCCCCTGTCCCAAAAAGGGACGTGATAGACAGTGAGGGGCTGTATATCCCCTGTCCTTAGTGGACGTGATAGACAGTGAGGGGCTGTATATCCCCTGTCCTTAGTGGACGTGATAGACAGTGAGGGGCTGTATATCCCCTGTCCTTAGTGGACGTGATAAACAGTGAGGGGCTGTATATCCCCTGTCCTTAGTGGACGTGATTGGCAGTGGGGGTCATCTCTCCCAGTTAAAATTATTCCATTCTTGAGTTATTGGTTCTTGGATCTATTTAATCGTTCCTAGTCCTTTGTGACTATCTGAGTTTTTCTACTCCTAACGGGTATTGGGATTAACTAAGGAAATGGATGTTCACTAACACATGAAGTGATTTCGTTCACTAACTTTATCTTTCAGTTATTAACCTTTGTTCCTATCTTGATATCTGGGTTTGGTGAATCGTGAAATGCTTGTTCCTCTGAGTGTTTTAAGTGACTGTTTTCAAGCTATTATTTATTTAAGAATTGTGTTATAAGTTGTTTTTGGAGGATCGTACCAGTTCCATTCCAGGGAACTGACCCGCCCCTTTCGGGGTGGGCTGCTTGGTTTCATCTTGTAGGTACGAATTGATTTACAGGTGGCCACGAAGAGAATGAGCGTTTGGGATGGGACTAGGTTTTGTGGAGAGTTAATGTGTTTAATTTCTATTATGTTTGTGTTAAGTTTTTCTCGAGTTCAGACCGTATCTTTTGTAGATTGTAAGTTGTAATTGGTGAGGTTTGGTGCCGGGTGTTTGGAACCCGATGGTCTGTAATCGCCTTAGAGTTTTATTTCCGTGTATTTATGGTTAATAGGGGCGTTACAGAAATAAACCACTGAAAGCGTTACAACGCTTATATGAGTACAGAGACTCCATTCCAGCCAACACTTAAAAGTTCATAATTGAGTACAGCGACTCACTCGACCAAACAATCCACCATAATCTACACATGAGTACAGCGACTCGACTCAACCAGTTCACAACACACAATATAAGCACAATGGCTCGCTCAAACAAATCCACCAACATACCACACATAATTATAAAGCATAACCACTGAGCAACAAGGCGAAACAACGAGAATTATAAACGAGTATAATTTCCCGTCTTTGGCATACAAGCCCCAAATAATGTTCGCCTAATGTACGAGTTAATATAGTCGTTCGTAATTGTTCAGTCATGCCTAATGACAACGTCTCGTTAGAACGACGTGTCTCTAAGTTACCCATCTCCTATGGCGGGTCACCCACGGCAATAGCCACTCCAGTGGTAGAGTCTCCGACCGACGAACAATCTGTAGTTCGTTGGAAATTTATCCAGATACTTACGGTTACCACACGGTATCCTAGTATCGTTAATGGATCACAGTTCACAGCAAGAGTCACATCCTCTTGATAAACTTATCTATACCATCACATCGTTTTACCATTTCTTTTTTCTAACACAGCAGACTAGGGTCGTAGTCCAATCCTGAGTATGTCGACTCGGGATCCAGTGCTAGATACGAGAGCGGCGTTAAAGAGGCCAATGCTCCGTATATAAGTCTCGGATAATATATATATATATATATATATCTTATTATCCTAATGCTACAACGTTTTACTTACGTTCCTTATATTACACATATAAGATAGCATCATTGCCGCTAGTTCGTTTTATAATATGTTCATATATACGAACGGTACTGTTATCGCTCAACAGTAATAAGAATAAAGCAGCATTAATACACAACTCAAGCATATTAATTCACACAAGCAGACATTCAATCTTAACACAGATTTTCACACAATGTCTGAACTGAGGAAATCCTCAGAGACAATCAAGCCACATAAATAACATACCGTTCACCCTGAAAGTATTACGGTGGAGTATGATTTAGCTAGATCCGATGCTCCTCGCGTCGTCTCTAACAGTCTAACAATACATAACGCTACGATTAGAATCCCGTATAACAAATAATTCTACGGTAACCCCGTACCGTCGCTATACCTCCCGGTTAATCCCCCGTTATTAACTGTCAACGTTTTGTCGGGTTTTTGGCTTAACTTGGAATTGGAAAAAACGTTATATTACATGCGTAGTCTTGTCTCGTATAATAACATACTCAATGTTGAACCTTGTTATCGCATGTAATTAATATACTCTTGTATATCACATAGTTTGTTTCTATATTGCATGTATAATTCCTAATCATATTAACACTTCACCTTAGTATTTTCTTTTCCTAAGGTTTGTTTTCAAGTTTAATGTGGTATAATTCGTTGTAAAAATACTTTGAATTATATGAATCCTTATTATTCCATGTACACTCCTAACATTAGAATTTCCCATATCCAATGTTGTAATTCTTCTCTCCTTATCTTATATCATTTTAATTATGATAATATATGGTTATTGAACCACATTAATTTTTCCACATCATAACATATATTTATTTATATACATGTATTATGAGACATTTATTATATGGTAAATCTTTATAATATATTCATCCTCTTTTAATGATATTTCTTATATTAAAATGTTATAACCTTTATAACATTGAAACCATATTATAAATTTTTGTTCTAAAATTCCCATTATTTCCGAACAGCACTCTTGTTCTCTTAAATATTTACAAAATCCACCACATAATTTATATAATGTTATATTATAGTTATATAACATATATTATGACATCTATGTCACTAAAACAATTATAACCTATAGTTATAAATTGTTATAAAATACCGAACAACCTTTAAACTTTCGGTTTTTATTTTCCACCACTATACTTCCATAAATTACAAATCAATCCCAAATTATATTTCATTGTTACACTTATAATATATACCTTATATTATAATCCTTAAACCTTAATATAATTATAACCTATAGTTTAAAACGGTTATAATTACCGAACAGACCCTAGGTCTGTTTAATTAAATTCCCACCACCAAACTTTGTATTTACCAAATCTCCCCAATTTATAATACATAATTTTCTAATATCATTAAAACTATATATTATACATATATCTTTATAAAATCTTGTATATAACTCCAAAATTACCAAACTATACCAAAAGGTTATAAATATCATTATTAACCTATATACTTTCGGTATTTGCTATACCACCACATATATTTCTCCAAAGTGTCATAATGACATAATAACTATATATTATACATATATAGTTTATTTTAATTCCAAAAATCAACCCAATAAATTCCTAAAAATTCCTAATAGCCCATGGGTGTTTATAATACCATTATACACACTTTATTTTCGGTAATAACATATATACCACATATGTTATAAAGTTGTTACAATTAAGTACATAACTTATTATAAAAACCTTAAATAAGTTATCTAACTTATTTAATTTGGTCAAAACCTACCATATGGTCAAGGTTGTCCACCTTAATATTTCCTTGACCATCAATTTCCATTTAATACGGTTTTATACCCTTATCTTTTAGAAATTACCATTTAACCCCAAAACTTTACATAATCTTATAATTTTCATATAAACTCATTTAAACTTCCAATTTTTGGCCATATTAATATATGGCCCCCCAAATTTAACTTAATTACACTATAACCCCAATTCCTTGCGGTAATTTATTTTAGCACCTAAACTTAATTAAAAGCTTATAAATGCATAAATAAAATGGCCTAAAGTACATGGTCTTATTACAAACATTGGCTTATAAAATAAATTACACATAAATGCCCAAAAAAAAATGTTGTAAACTCTCGGCCCTTACCATATATTTTCATTAATTACCAATTTTCCACATAATGTCTTAAATTTGACAATTATGCTAATTAATTAGTTATAAAATTTATTAAACCATTCCTTAATCACCTAAGGTCAAATAAGAAAACCATATAGAACAATATATATACATAGTATAAACACATATTAATATACCAAGTGTAGGTTTAAGTGATTTATACCTTATTTTTGCCAAGTTTAAGCCTTGTTTGGCCACGGCAATTTCAAGGAAAATTTCCACAGATTCTTAGATGAGTTCTAACAGCAACATAATGATATGGTTAGTCTCCAATCAAGATCTAACCATAAGAAGTGTTTAATGTCAATTTTCAAGGTAAAATTTACCTCAAAATACCAAGGTAAACAAGGTTTGTCTCGGCCTGTTTTTTACAGTAGGCAAAGAGTGTTAAAAGAGGTACTAAAGCCAAGCTTTAAACTGGTATAACTCATATTAGAAGATGGCTAATCTTTACCTTGTTTAAAATGCCTAAAATGAGTGTTTTTGGCTTGGATCTGGTTATACTTCGAAGCTCTTGATGTACCAACTGAATAAGTATGTTAAGATGAAGTTATAAGCTTAGAAACAAAGTTTCACAGCCGAATTTGAAGGAATCAAAGATATGTGCTTAAAGCACATTTTATACCTTAGGAACAAGATTAGATTTCTCCACCTTCTTCCCTTGTTAATGCCGAGATAAAACCTCCATTTAACCTCCAAAACAACCTAAGAACATTGATGGAAGTGGTTGATGCTTTGCTCCATTGAAAGAGGAAGAAATTGTGAAGAAAATGAACATTTAAAGGCTTAATTAGCTTACCAAGATCAATTGGTGTTCATCTCTGAGTATGGCTTGTTAGCCAAGGTTTGGAGAAGCAATGAGAGGTTGAAGGAGCTGGGTGTCGGCTGGGATAGAAGGCAAGTGAAGAAAATAAGTGAGTTTGTGTTTTTAATGGCATTATTTGTTACTTTTTGTAATAGTAAAAGGTGACTAATTGCATTAGCTGTCTAATTGATTAGGGATGCTGATTGAGTGGGCATGACAGCACATATGGGGCGGCAGCCTTTGGTCAATACCATGGGTGACTTTGACCATGGTCAAAGGTAAGTATTAAATGTTATTTTTTTGGGTACTATTCATACTACATTGCCCATTTTGATTTTATTTTCAAACTTTGATTTAGACTTTATAGTATAGTCTATCATGTCACATTAATGTTATAAAGAACTTAATATAGTCTTTACAGTGACAAAAAGTCATTATCTTAGAGCTCATACACAAAAAACGTGCTTTAAGGAATTTTAGTGCACATTTTGAGTCGCAGGGTGTTTCTGAGCTCTGTTTTCTTTGAGAACAGTTTTTTTGTGTTCCTTACATGATATTTGATCATGGTATCCAATTTTATATCATTTAGAGGTCATTAGACCTTTAAGGTATTCTTAGAGCACGTTTTTGTCCTATTTGACCTTGAAGCATGTAAATGTTTGTTCTTTGTGTTGGAGTGTTTTCCAACAATTGTAACATGTTTAGTAATGTTTTAATAAGCTTAGGACAAAATCTTAGGTCCTAAGAAGTTCATTTGGGTTTATTTACCCTAAACAGTCAAAGGGTGCAACATCTTGCTTTACGTTGACCATTGTTGTTCTCAGTTGACTTTTAAGGCATGTTTAGGCCTTAATCGATGTGATTAAACATTTAATACATATTTTATTAGTTTGGGGTATTTCAATGAAGGTCGGGTTGGTGGTAACTTCCTGCATTTTAAGGTGATTTTGGACGTTACCTTGTCGGTCCTTAAATGTGTGAAAGTCTCGGTTGAAGGGTGTGGTCTCTTCCTACGGACCACCTATGAGCGTATGCTTGCCATCTGCTTTCTATGTGGTTTCTTTCTGCATGCCACTAAGGAATGTACTGACCAATCCAGCCCACCTGCGGGAGTTTTCTCCTTTCGTCTTGGCTTAAGGCATCTTGTGTTTGGGAAGAAAACCTATATGGAGGATGATTGCAAGGCATGGCGCATCGCATACGGAATTGACCGCCCAACTTCCCCTCTTCTTCGACTTGTGCAGTCTAGGAAGATTGTGGTGCATGTGAATCTAACCACCTGGGCTCCAGCCCAAATGTTCACACATCAAGATCTGAAGGAGAAGACGATGATGATGGTGAGTTCGATGAAGATGTTGTCCCACTTAAGCACCTTCTCTCAGAGGGTTTGTGGTTCAAGTGCTAAGAACTTTCACGGTGCATCCAAGATCGACGGGATAAATGATTTAGCCACTCCCATACCATATGATCCTTCTTTAAAAAAGGCAAGAGCTCCCCGCCCAATCATGGTATAAACCTTGTCGTTGACCTCTCCGGTCCCCCTAGCTCTCCTACTCACACAGAAGTCTCAGGACCTTCCGGGGACTTCCAAGAAAAATGAGGCCAATTGTAGGTAGGCGGCAGGTTTGGCAGGTCACCTATCAAACTACCTTCGCCCCCAAACTCTGTCATTGACTGGATCATGGCCCCTCAGAGGCTCTTTTATCATAAATAAGAATCTAATTGTTTCGCCTCTTTGCTTGGTAGGTTGTTTTTTATGTTGTTCTTGTTCGTGCTCCTCCTTCATGGTCTCCCGTGGCTGCTTCTTGCGCAAAGTATTTTCTTGATCTGTCAGAAATCTACCACCTTGTGTAGGTATATTTCAAGATTGTGCTCTGGAGTTTTGTTCATGGGCAATCGCTACCTGATCTCTATGAGGTTCTTGATGTGCCTCATGTATGACCCTTTGGTTTAATATTACGGTTCTCTTTGTTTGAAAAAAAAACTCCGCTCAGAGCCTACTAAGGACAACCTCACAGTCTGGTTGTTGCACCACCTCACGAATGAGAAAGTCACACTACTTAAGCGCAAGGATGGAAAAAGGTGTCGAGGAACCTAGTGCTAATCTAGTCCTTGAAGCTCGCTCCTTAATATCCAATGTTATCAAATCAATGGTGATCAAATTAAAAGAATTCAATAACTCAACTAAATAGAAGGTTGATTCACAAAACAAAAGATCGACAAGCTACTAGAGAAGGCGACATGCATTGCGAGTAGACCTGGCATTTGAGTCACTCAGATAGGGTTTTGTTCGGGTCGGGTCAATTGTTGATATTAATATTTTGGTTGAGGTCAGATTGGATAGGGTTCATCTAGTTTAAAATTAGATTCAGGTGACTTGTTTGGTTGGTTGATTCGGGTTTGGGTGATTTTATATCGGGTTAGCCTCTGGGTCATTCGATTTTTTCGAGTTGTGGGCCAGATTCTGGTGACTTATTCGGGTGACTTATTCGAGTTGAGTTTGGTTGACAAAAAATTTTAATGTACGTCTTTAAGCATTCCTTTGTACTTGTATTGATTTCCATATTAAGCTTGAACTTTTCTTAATATAGTGTTATTCTTGGTCAAGATTGATATTGAGTATTGGTTAGACATAATCAATTGGACAAAAAAATTTGTATATGATTTTTTTACTATATATTATAAATTGTATCGACTAATTAAAATTAAAATTTTGTGATTCAATGGTCAATATTCGGCACTCGACGCCCGGTCTACCCCGCTCACTACCAAGTCGTGTCTCCCGCCATCCCGCGCACTCCATCGGCCATCAGCACCTCACGCCAACGCCCATGTGCACTCGTTACCGCCTTGCGCCTACGGTCTTGTGCATGTGCCGCCTGTCACTGACCATTTGATAGATGTGTTCAAGGTTGACCATGCTTTGAAAGTGCATGGAGCTCATGTGAAGAACTAATCATGGTTATGTGTTATGGCTGGTTTTGTTTTTTCCAAAGTGGAGGATTGAGATTTTTTTTTCATTTTGTGTGCTGCATTTGCTATGAAGTTATGTTCATCTATGTGTGTGAGGGGTAACAACACAGCTTGTGAATGTTTTGATACAACAAGGATTGAGATGCTTAAAGATTGAAGATGTCCAATATTATATATATCATTTGTCAGCAATGAACACTATTGGATGTCTAATGTTCCATTATATGTTTTTGGTTTCAAAATTATTGTTTACAGTTGAAAAAACTATAGTAGATTTAGGCTTTAACAAAGCACTCGGGTGAATTCGGTTTGGGTGAGTTCAGTAAAGAAACTAAAAAGGTGATCAACGTTACAACTTTTTGTCTAATTTGAATATCAGAATAGCAGATATAGTGCATATTCAATAGGTCAGATCCACTTACTTTTTTCTTTTTCATTTTTTGATTTCGAAAGGATTTAGGATTTAACAAAGCACTCGGGGAATTCGAGACTCAAAATCTAGTGCTTAAAGAGCGTGAAGGGTCGAGTCCTCTTCAAGGCATAAGAATGTTCATTGAATGAGCAATTCAATAAGAGATTTTGGAATTGGAAAAAGTTCGGCAGCGGATCACAAAAACTTGGCGATCTTCTCTATCTAATATCTAATGAGGGGGAGTTTGCTTTGAATCGTCTGCCTTGAACCCCCGGGTGGATTTGGGTTATACCAAATTGCAGTTCGAATCGGTTTTGGTTCGGGCTGGTTCAGATTTTGGGGTCACATTTCGGGTGACATTATTCGGTTTAAAATAGAGTTTAGATTGGGTTGGGTCTGATCGGTTTTTCAAGTTTGGTCACTTTTGTCAGGCCTAATTGCAAGGGCAGTTGATGTCCAAGATTACGAGCCGAACAAGCTTGATTATCAAGATGTTCTCTAAGAACCTACGGACACCACAGTCACCATGTGTCCTAGTTCACCCACAAACTTTGTTAAGCCTATTCCCTCACACACCCAGACCCCACAACTTGAACATCTTTTGTCATGGTTATTTTGGTTGTTTAGTAAGTTCAGGTTTCATTTGTAGATTTTGTGTGAGTGTTGTTGAAAATTGATTGGAAGATGTTTCATAGCTAACCCTTGTTGTCACTCTAACTTGACTTAGTTCCTTAGGAAAATCTTAACTACGAGAAAAACATCGGTGAACACATCTATTATTGTGATATAAGGGTTGAAGATAGAGTGAGCTTGAAGAGGATTTTTGTAATTATAATGGATGTTGTTAAGTCAAGTGGTTGCAAAACTAACGAGCTAATAAAGGCTTTACAAATCAGATCTATTGTTATTAGTTGGATTGTGATTGTTATAAATAAACCTCTATATTTAAAAGCGAGGTTTTTAGTTCTAAGTGCAGTTTTTACATTAGAGGTATAAGGATACCATCACTACAAGAAAAAACAGATTTAGCTACTGATGATTTACTACCGCACATATATTGGTAGCTACTTTCAAAAATTGCTACTGATTTTTAATGGTACTAACATAGTGGTGCCTAATTTTGCTACAACAAAGACAATGGTAGCTAGATTTTTTTAACAGTAGCTAAATCGCTATCGCCTGACAAGACTGCTACCATTAGTAGTAGCTATTTTGATTTCATCTTGTTCTTTTTGTAAGAACAATTTAGCTACCAATATCGGTAGCTAAATTACGGAATGGCTACTGCTGGATGTGGCTAATTCAATCATGGTAGTTATTGCGCTACTAATAAAGCAGCAATAGCAAAAAATATTATAACTAGTAGCTAAATTGCTACTAAAAGTTGCTACTACCAAATAGATAAGCTAAGTTAATGAAATTGCTACTGACACTCATCACGGTTGTCGTTCTGCTACTGTTTAGGCGTCGGTAGTGAATATTTTTAACAAGCATACAAATGTTACTATCTTTAATTATGAAATTGCTACCGACTAATGATGTTAATGAGATTATGGTTAATATTGTGCTACGTTATAAGAAATGATAACTAATATTTTTAAGCGATGGCAAAATCATAATTCTCTTATAATTTAAATGTGTGATACATATATAATTCAAAATACACAACTATTTATAATTACGAGGAAGATATATTTTAAGAAATTACCCCAAATTAATGTATATAAAGATAAGTATGAGGAAGTATATTATTATTTTACAAAAATCCAACATAACTTTGAAACTATGGATTGCGTAAATGGTTACCTACCCAATTAACAATTTAATTAAGTCATTATTATCCCGAATAGTTATCATCCAGACCTAAAACCTAAACACACACATATCTCATCATGTTAAAGTGTTGTCTTAAAGCAAAAATAAAAACTGAATTAGAGTTGAGCATTATGGGTAGCTAGTCAAGTACATTAAATCGGGTCATTATTAAAAAAAATCTAGTACTTTCTTGTAATCTAAAAAAATATTGAATTAAAATCAGGCTTTTAAGATATGAAATTGAGTAAACTTTGAAGAAAAGACATCTCGAATTCAAAGAAAAGTTTTTATAAAATCCAAAGTAAAAAGGAGACGATGAATTACTATTACACATATGATATCTAAACTGAAAAATTGCTACTAATATCTAATGTTATTAACAAAGTGGTAGTTGTTGTGCTATAGGAGCAACAAAGCTTAGGTAGCTAAGTTATGTTACTTGTTACCGCCAATAGTATCTATTTTTTCTTGAATCTTGAATCTTTCAATAAAAATAATTTTGCTACCAATATCGGTAGCTAAATTAAGAAATTGTTGTTGCTGGTGGATGCTAATTAAAAAATGGTAGTTATTGTGTAACTATTTCGACAACAATAGCAAAAATATTATAACTAATAGCTAACTTGCTACTATCTTAAAGTTTCTACGGCCAAGTAGATAAGCAAAATTTTGAATTGCTACTGGCATTTGATTATAATTGCTATTATGCTACTATTTAGCAAATGCTTTAAACAAGTAGCTAAATTGCTACTATATTTAATTTCAAAATTGATTCTGACTAATAATGCTAATACAACTTTATTTGATATTATGCTAGAATACAACAAATGAATGTGGTATCAAAATTATTATTGTCTGAACTTAAACGTGTGATTACTACATAATTCGAAACTAACCTATACTGCTACTGCCATAGTTGACATATTATCTTTTATATAAATATTTTAATTTTTTTCAATATAGTATATGTGTTAGCTTTTAGCTATCTAAATTTGAAAAAGAACAATAAGTAAATAAAAATTGTCTAATTCGTGAAAAATAATTAAACTATATACCACTACAAGAATTTATTTTATCATATAAGATATACCTAACATAATATATTTTTGATATTATAATATTTTTAAGTCTCAAGTATCACACATATTAATACATTATAAAATAGGGTAAAAGTATTAATTATTTAAATTAGTATATGTTGGTTAAAATGTACAAAATTAATATAAAAATAGTAGTAATAATAATTTAAATTAGTTAAGTATATATATTATGTGTATATTTATAATATTTAATTTAATATAGTTTTATTACTATATGATGCTTTTATTTACAAAGCCACATAAACTAATAAAACATAAAAAAAACTAAAACTAATAACAATTTAAATTAGTTGACGTGTAGGTTAAAATTTGCAAAGTAAGTAGAATATATATATATATATGTATGTGTGTGTATAAATTTATAAAATGTTAAAAGTATACAAAATTATAATAAAACGTACATAAATATACTATATATTAATGTTTTTAATTACAAAACAACACACAAATTAATAGGATTTTGAAAAATAGTAAAGTTATAACAATTTAAATTAGTCATGATTATACAATATTATACATCTATTAAAATTTATAAAAAATATTATATTATAGAAATTTACAAAAACAAAATATATTATTTATAAGTTTTAATTTTCATATAATGATGTATATTATATTAGTATTTGTAACACTATATAATAAGACTTAATTAAATAAGTAACTTTACATAATTATATATTTTTGTATAATTTTTGACATTTCAAAGATTTTTAAAAGATATATATGTATATTTTTAATTTTTTATAATTTTAAGCCAACAATATACTTAAATTTTTATTAGCTTTACTATTTTGGTCGCATTAAATTAATTTGTTATATTATATAAATTAAAATATCATGTAGCATGATCGACTATATATCTATTTTATTAATTTAATATATCCCTGGTTTGATCATGTCTCGGAAAAACTTCCATTTATATTTACAGTATCAAACATTCAATATATACACGTAGTTTCTATATATGATGTGAATAACTATAATGGCACAATGGTTAAGACATTCTATATTCATCCCAAACTTTGGGGGATCGATTCTTGCTCTATGCACATTTTAACACACTACTTTCAATTAAATTATCATTGTATGGAGGTCTATTTATTGTCATACGTTGTAAGGTTCGATCCTAGATGTGTACACATAACATAGTCTTCGATTTAAATTGAATGGTGGTGGTGCCCTAGTAGAGCTATATATACCACTATTCTAGTATCGATTTTGCTATACTAGTAGCTTTTTTGCTACTGCTATAATAGTGTCTGCTCTATGCACATTTAACACACTAGTTTCAATTAAATTATCATTGATATGGAGGTCTATTTATTGTCATACGTTGTAAGGTTCGATCCTAGATGTGTACACATAACATAGTCTTCGATTTAAATTGAATGGTGGTGGTGCCCATTGTTCAGAGTAGTAGAGCTATATATACCACTATTCTAGTATCTATTTTGCTATACTAGTAGCTTTTTTGCTACTGCTATAATAGTGTCTGCTCTATGCACATTTTAACACACTAGTTTCAATTAAATTATCATTGGTATGGAGGTCTATTTATTGTCATACGTTGTAAGGTTCGATCCTAGATGTGTACACATAACATAGTCTTCGATTTAAATTGAATGGTGGTGGTGCCCATTGTTCAGAGTAGTAGAGCTATATATACCACTATTCTAGTATCGATTTTGCTATACTAGTAGCTTTTTTGCTACTGCTATAATAGTGTCGATTTCGCTACTAGTGTAACAGTAGCAAAATGGCTTCGAGTATAACCGTTGCGAAATCGTTATCGATTTTGTTATTGTTATACTAGTAGCAACTTTGTTACTGCTTTGGTAGTATAGCCATTTTGATACCAATATTCTAGTATCGATTTTTTATTGCTATACTAGTAGCTTTTTTGCTACTGCTATAATAGTGTCGATTTCGCTACTATTGAAGTAGTAGCGATTTTGTTACTGCTACACTAGTATCGATTTTGTTACTGATGTACTAGTAACGATTTCGCAATGGTTATACTCGAAGCCATTTTGTTACTGTTACACTAGTAGCCATTTGCCTATTACATTCTAAAACTGTAGCAATACCTAGCTATCGGAAAAGTAGTAGCGAGGCCAAAGCGAAATAGCTACCGCATTCCAAAACGGTAACTATTTTTAATTTATCCACTAGGACCTTTGCTACCACTGTATATCAGTAGCTAAATCATAAAATGCGGTAGCCCGTTGTGTTTAGCTACCAAAACTGATTATTTAGCTACTGATATACACTGGTAGCTAAATCTGATTTTTCTTGTAGTGCATCTATCGTAGATTAGCAGTGAAAACCTTGATGTGACTAAGTTTGGGCAGTTAAGTGTGAGATTGATTTTTCCACAGAATGCTTTACCTTAAGGGGGCGTTTGTTTTGAGCGGGGAAACATAATATAATCAGGAAAGGGAATGGAATAGAGAGAATGCAAAAGAATTCCCTTCGATTTTCCGGGCTGTTTGTTTAAGTTGGAGGAAATAAAATAAATAGCCGGTCAATGGTCGCCGGTCAATGGTCAACGGTTGCCGGCAGCTAGTTAACGGTCATTAATTGCTGGTCTACATTCACCAACCACCGGCCAATGGTCATTAGTCATCGGTCAATGGTCATATGTCACCGGTCAATATGTACTAGGAAAGGGGAATCATATTCTCTAATAGGGGATAGGAAATTAAGATAGAGGGTTTTGGGTAATCCCATCCCCTTTCCCTCTTCTAGAAAAACTGACAAAATAAACAACATGAATATGATTCCCTTTGCTGAAACTCTGATCAGGTTATAAGAAGTTGGTTGAACCAAGTGTGTTCATCCGACATTTATTTGAAAAAAAAATGAGTCAATTTGACATGTGTGCACCGTTGGTATATGGTTACTTGCGCAACTTAGTGACGTGTAACGGTTTGTTAGTATATTAAGTGAATAAAAATGTGATTTTTTACTTACATTTATCCGTGCCATTTAATTGACATGCTTTCGATTTATGTTTTTCAGTTGATCTGCAAGTTCCTAACCATAACCTTGTGAGCAACTACCCATCACATCCTTTCAGTATGTTGCCCATACTACCCATTTCTTATAACTTTATTTCTAATTTAGCTTGGGAAGTGAGCTAATGTACATACATGTAGTTTAGTAGTATATCCTTTTTAGTTTGTTAGCTTCGTAATGTATAATAGTATAAGCACACTTGAAGAGGATAACTTTTGCCTGCCAAGTGAATTAGCATAATCTCAATCTTGGAGGATTAGAAGAGCTAGGACCAATTTTGGACATTGATGTTTGACCCACTACTATAAATTCGTTATAATTCACAAATGGCAGCGATAAAAATCGACCTATAATCTATGGAATTATCCGACCCTAAAATCGAACCCATAACTGAAACCGATCCAACCAATGGTTGAGTCGGCCTCGTCTCGAACTTTACCGAGTTTGGACCAGTTAAGGCCCGCATCGAGCTGGCCCAATATTTGTGTTGAGGTAAGAGCTGGCCAGAATAGTGTGCCGCTAACTAAGTCACGTGGAAAAACGTAAAATAAAACGAGTTTGATAAATTTCATATTGACATTGGATACCGTTACTGATGGGAAAAGACCAAAACGTATGAATGGACCTGATGATCTTATGAATTAAGGCAATTCTGAAGTTGGGTTAGTTACTGGTAGCCAGGTGCCAAAAATATTGTTCATAAAACTAAGGGCCTAAAGGCTCATTCTCTGGGTAAATAAGATGAGGCAAATGGAGTTTATATATGAATTTAGTGGGACCTATAAAATAAATCAACACCATACATTTCCAAGCTGCTTCATCTTATAAGGGTAGAATTATGGTGGAACATTGCTCCTATCATGCAGAATCTCCATCTACCTCTATATGTAGTAGACCTAAGCAATATTTATGATCGATCAAGAAGTTTGATACATTAAAGATTCATTCAGTAAATAGTTTATATAACTTTTCCTTTGCTAGTTTAAAAGGAAAACACCATTATACATGTCCTCCGCCTTTCAAGTACATCAACGTTTTTATATTTTTAAACGATTATGATGTTTCATTGTTTCTTTCCAGCCAACAGTACTGTACATATCTAGTAGAGAGTAATTAAGGCGAATCTTAATTATATCATCTATATCATGAGTTTCTAATGATTAGAGCGGCATGCACTAACCGCGTATAACCAGATTAGCTGATCCTGGTATATACTACTATGAAAGATGCTAAACTTAGTTTATAAATACAAAGATGCTAAACCGAACAACTGCTCTGAATCTGATAAATAAGGACAGTGGGTCTAATTTACATTATGGGGCTAACTAACTTCTTGTTTTATCCACCAAATGACAAACATTATGATCAAGACTCTCCTAAGATTAAGAAGAAAATGCCCCTGGCTTCTTTCCAATTAATTATCCCTTCACAAAATAATAACGAACTATACTCAATATCGAGTTGTTCGAGTGGCGTGTATGATAATCGTTACACTGATATTATACAAAATTTCATCATCCATGGATCTAAATTTTATCCCCGATATATCTATGTGACTTAAAGAACATTGAGTTGTTAGCAAAGACAAAGTAAATATTGCTGATGGGTGAGTTTGAATATATCCAATTCAAAATGCAAGTCATTATATATTTATGTATTCAATTTAAGAAAAATAAAAACTTCATAAATTGTCCCTAATTTAAAGATAGGATCCAAGTTTTACAAATAATAATATAGTTTTCTAACTAAATATTTTACGAATTAGTTAAAAATCGATTTTACTATTGAAAGCCACAATAAGTAAAGGGTATGAGAAAAAAGACTTATATTTTGAGAATAATTATTAATTAAAACTAGAATAACTTATATTTAAGGAGTACTATGCAATGTGGCGGATCTAAAGGGGTACCAGTTCCCCGAAACTTTTGAAAATTTGTCAAATTCTTATAAATTTTAAAAAAGCATACAATATTATAATATTTAAAGAGTGATAGTGTCAAAAAAAATGGGGAAAATTCACGATATACCCCTGTTTTCTTTCGTAATTCACAATATACCCATGTGTTTTTCGTAATTCATCTTTAAACATGCTTAAATGTTATCCAAAATTGATGAAACTTTACATGAACGATGTTAAAGTGTTATATTTTGTCCAATATCAAATATGAAGTTTTTTAAGCTCACATGTGACCTTAAAAAATTCAAATTTGGAATTGGACCAAAATATAACACTTTAGCATCGTCCATGTAAAGTTTCAACAATTTGGATAACATTTAAGCATGTTTAAAGTTGAATTACAAAAACCACAAGGGTATATTGTGAATTACAAAATAAAACAAGGGTATATCGTGAATTTTCCCAAAAAAATTTTGACTCCGCGAAAAAACTTCTCCATCCGCCATTGCACGGAGTACACAATGCAGTCAATGAGCACAGGGTGAAAGCTTATTGCATTAAGTAGTGCGTATGAACTGAATCTTGGCATACCTGAAAGGATGTTCGCGCCATTCGTTATGTTTTGTATGTCTCTTTTGTTAAATAATAACTTACCGGTTAGAAAAATCCTGGCATAAGTTTAGATCAAATGACTAAGAATCAATTCATCTTAGGGCATTCATGGTAATTCAGCATTATATATACATGCACAAACTATGATAAAATTGTTCATTATCTCTGCACGCGGGAATGCAGGCATGGAATGTGATTTTAGGCTCCGTTTATTATTTGTCATACTATTTTTTTGTATAAGTTAGGTTCATAGCAGTTTTATTAAGATAAAAAAGTTGGATGTGTTGGCTATGGGCATCATTAAAACCTTTGTAAGTAAAAAAAAAAAAAAACTTAGGAAGGAAATTGTATTAGTAAGGGTACCATGGATTTAGGGCAAATAAATTTATTAAATATTTCTCACGCTTAAAAGTTACAAAAATTATTTATTTTCTAACAACAAAATATAAATAGATAAAATCTAATTAAATATAAACTTTTTTTTACATATATATACATATTTATAAGTACTACCGGTCAAAATAGGCTCCAATAAGTTAAAGGGTTTGTGCAAGGGCCGTTAAAAAAATCAGATTGTTCATTAGGATAGATTAACCAGTAAAATATGCTCTCCACCACTCTCCAATCTCTCCCGTCCCTCTCCCCTCCATCTCTCCCGCTAGCCTTCCACCATGTCGCCACCAGTAAAAACACCACCCCCAAAACACATCACCAGCAACACCACCTCCTCCACATCCCCTTTACAACACCAGAAACAACT
The DNA here is from genome assembly GCA_023374045.1 of Limonium bicolor. Lineage (NCBI taxonomy): Eukaryota > Viridiplantae > Streptophyta > Magnoliopsida > Caryophyllales > Plumbaginaceae > Limonium > Limonium bicolor. The sequence goes on along the minus strand of CM041777.1, from coordinate 34,120,930 downwards.
TCCTCGCACACAACCTCTCACCAAGCATACAACCTCTTTTTTCGACATGGCAGCTCCAAAATCCTCTCTAGGGGCTACGGTGTTTATCGATAATATTAATCAGGCATCTAGAATCGGAACCATCTGGAGAATCTTCGACAAGTACGGTCAGATAATAGGGCTTCGTCTCCCTAAGACTCCTAGAATTCGTACCAACACCCGCTATGGCTTTGTTGAATACAAGTCCAAGAATGAGGCTGACCAAGCCATCTTGGAGACGAACGACATGCTAGTAGACGGGAACAGAATTCAAACAGAGACGGCGATCAATAGAAGCTTCAACACAACCCCTTTCCCTCGCAACGCTAGATGGATTCCAAGACCCACAGACCAGGGGGAGCAAAGCCAGTCGCAGGAGCCCGCTCAAAACCCTCCTCCGCCTCCATTGTGCACACCAGCACCCTTCAGGACAAACGCCCAAACAGAAGGCCATCTGAGTCTCGACTCTTGTCTCCCTTTGAAAGAAAGTCTGGCAAGGGCTGTAGTAATCTCCAATCCCTCACAAACTGATCGTAAGAGCATAAAATGCAAACTGTTGGAGTGGCAGGAAGAAGTACTAGAAATCACTAGTCTGTCGAGATTTAAGTTTTGCGTCTTCTTCAAAACTCATGAGTCAGCAGAAAGATTTAGAACCTCATTCTGTGGTGAGGATCTAGGCTGGGAAATGAAGAACTGGGAACCGACGAATCAGATATCAGGAAGGACCACCAACGTAGCTCTTCGAGGAATTCCTCTCCACGCATGGTCGGAAAACACAGTCTTATCCATCACCAGACATCTAGGCCAGGTGCTTTCAATAGTTACGAACATGCAAATACTACCCAAGCACCTAGAGGCTCATGTCCAACTAGAGACACATAGGATGGCTATCATCAATGAAGAGGTTAAGGTCGAAATAGAAGGCATAATCTACTCTGTCGGAGTAATTGAATACTGGTCGGAAGAGATTGGTCAACACCTACATGAGGAATATCCAGAATCACCACTTCACAGCAACCCAGGCGGCAGCAGCGGCAAAAAATTTGAATGAAGAAAGGCCATCCATGCGCAAAACGCCGGACATACTCGAAACGTTAGACAATCAGCCTCAACAAGCAACGTCATCCGAAGCGCGTGATACGTCAAACATGCAGCCCCAGTTGCAAACGACGTCATCCTCGTGCTTCGTGTCGTTTCCTAAGAAGCAGAAGAAGCAGTTTACGCTTGAAAAAACAACCTCGGTATTATTCCCAGACTTTATTGTCTACGCGCATGGATATGGGCATGCGAAGGCAGGCGTGATTATCATGAAAAGAGGAGAGGCTGTTAATCCCCCTGACACAACTCTTAGCATCCCACGGCACGTTAGCTCTCCATGCTCATTAAAATAATGGGCAATCACGCCACTGCCATCTACTCCAAAAAGAGAAGCCCACAAATTCTCTAGGATCAAGAGGCTCCTGCCGCTACAATTAATTGCATATTAGGGGAAACTGACACATCATCAGAGTATCAATCTCATGCAGAGAATCGCAATTATAAAGCCGCCGATAGCCCCTCATTTACTCCCGCGAATATGACTTTGCCAAACCCTTTTTTCAACCCACCTCCCTCTCCTATTACGTCTTCTCAGCCTCCTACCCAGCCAAATGATGGCCCACCTCTCCACTTTCCAATCGTCCCCCGCTCTCTTACCCCCTCGGTGGTTCCCGATTCAGGGCCGACAAATTCTGCATGTTGATCCCCCTTGTCCCCCACGTCCTTCCCCTCACTTGGCGTGACCGGATCCCATTCTCTTTCAGAGGTAGGATGTGGGCTGGATGAGCCCGACACCCGATCTTTCTCCGTGGGCCTAGTCCCCAGCCCAAATAACGGGCGGCCCACTCCAGTGGATGGTAATTCTCTTCCAGAGATTAATCTGCAAGTAGTAGTCTCACCAGATAATACGACTAAACAAGACAAGTCCAGGAAGGCTCGAGTCAGGAAGCCGAATAAAAAATTTGCAAACATCTCTGCGGAGGCCCGCAAATGCTTTAAATATGGCCAGCGGCTACGTATTCATTATCCTTACCCACGGAGATCCTTGGCAAATATTGACCGCATCCTGAAGAGAAGCGGAGTGCAGAAATAAACCCCTTCGATTCAATAGTAGTCTCGGGACCTCTTTTACGCTTGCCGGATGGTTCCACCTCTCGGCTTACTCATTATTTGGAGTGTTTCAGCAATTAAGGATGGGATGATGATCAGAGGTAGTATGGTCATGAAGATATATGTTTTGGAAGGGACATGAAGAGTTGAGCGCTGGTGGGCTGACACTAGTGCAGAAAATGTTTTTTACCACGGTTATTTTGCCTATATACCACGGTTTCCAACCGTGGTTTATACTCGCGTGGTATATAGGAAAATTGCAATAAACCACGGTTTGAAACCGTGGTTTAAAAGACTGATTATAAACCACGGTTTGAAACCGTCGTTTAAAGCCCATTGTGGTAGCGGGAATAGACGACTTTATACGACGGTTCCAGAGAAACCGTGGTATATAATGTCGTTCCATTGAGTTTTATACGACGGTTGGGTCAATAACCGTGGTATAAGAAGTACATTATACGACGGTTTTCTACAAAACCGTGGTTTATACTCGTCGTTCCATTGAGTTTTAAACCACGGTTTTAAGTGAACCGTGGTTTTTTTCTTTTTTTTTTTTTTTAGCATCTACCACATATGTTTTCCAACACAAACACAATTTACAATCGCATATACAACCTGTACAGGGCATCAACTGGTATTGCCCTTTGATAACCAACCACACTATATGATCGTAAACCAAGTTGCCAGTTTGAATTGCAACATTGAAAACGAATTGCAAACAAAACTTTCAAAAATAAGAGAGAGTTGAACTTTACAAACTTTGAGAGTCTACGTTACTTCAGCAAAAACAAAAGTCTAAGTCTAACTACACTAGGATAAGATCTAAGAAACGCTCAAGTAATTTACACACCAAAACTGCGATAAATGATCTCTTACAAAGTCGAGATCCATCCTGGAATACGTGCTCCCCTGCTTTGTGAAAAAAGAAACGATCTGTCCATAAAAAGAAACTGATCATCATTAGTACACAATTTTATTTAAAACGCAATTACTTTAACTAAAAATTTGATTGGTATGGGTTACCTTGTCATCATCATTAAGCGTGTCAATATTTTGTACAATCTCGAACATGTACCGCATCACATAATAGCCACAGCTTCATGAATCAGGCTGTTGAGGACACTGTCATCACACCATCCATGGATTACCAACTTTAGACAGATCAAAAATTTAAACGTTTAACTTTAATACAAAAATGCACAAATTAAATGATTACTTACACGTATGTATTGGAAGTCCAAGATGGAGAATGGTTTCTTTTCATCACTTAAACCAAGCTTATGGCCCCTGCATAAATACAACATTTTAAATGAAGCCATTTATTGTCAATAATCTAGGACAAGCTTAAAATAAATACAGAATGCATTAAAATTTTGAATACTCACTCCTTCAAATATTTCTCTACAGCGATCTCTCGAAGGTCATCAGGGCCGCCCAATGGGTCTAGTATCAACAAGCATGAGGTGTCGATACACAACACCATCAACATCCAATGATTGCTGCCACAGATAAAACAAAGAATGTTTTGTAGAATAATATTTTTAATTATCACAATTAGGAAGCAAAAAATTCCAGTTATTGTGTACTTACATCTGATGATATGGGATCAGCAAAATTTGCTTTTCTTCGCACTACAGTACAAAATCCCTGCCTCACGTGCTCTGCACATCCTTGCCCATCCAATGCGGCCTGATCTGCTGACATCAATTGCGGGCACAAGAAAGAGAGGGCAAATAATCTCTTGCTCGCTAGCAGTCTACTAGTCAAACACCTAAACAACATTTTTTCATAAGATATGTTAAATAGCTTAAAAAAATGAAAGATAATGTAATAATTTAAAAGATACTTACACACAATAGGCCTGAATCACAGAGATGTTAAGCAGATCTCCCATCAAAAATTCTCTTAGATCGCTCACGGTAATCATCAGATCTCTGGGCTCAGGGGAGTGGAAAACATGCTTAGACACTTTCATGTTGAAGTTGGTGATAGACTGCGGCCTCGTCATGAAAAAGTCATACAACATTTTTTGTTTGACTGTCAACTTCTTCAGATACTTGGGTGTCAGAATGGGGGATCTCCTAGGAGTCATATCGAAAGGTTTCACCACTTCCTTTCTCACACTCTGACTCTCCTCATTTGATTTCACAACTTCCTTCCCCTTATCCACTTTCTCTTCTTAACGGTCTTAATTCCTTATCAATCTAATAGTATACCAAAATTTAAATAATAAAAATATCAGTCAACAGTCAAGTTAAAAACTAAAAATAAGCATGTAAATAGTTTACCTTGTCACTGACATCAATGAAAGAATATGGCCATGGAACAACTGAATATTTTGCTTGACCTATTTTACTCCACTGATTCCACTCCAACGGAAGTGGAGAGTCCTCATGACCTGCAATGACATGTCGCTACCATCACACGAGCGGGGAGAGGTGGATGGAGCTTGAAATGTACTACAAGTGTTCGGTCCGGTCTGTAAAACCCGACCGAATGCAACATGCACAGTCCCACCATCCAACACTTGAAATAGATGACATGATTTAGCCACCTACATCAACTCACAACGTAAGCAAGCTAATAAAATTATATTGTTTTAAAAGTAATGTTAAAATAACTAAGGAGGAAAAAAGAACAAACCGAAAGGTTTTTGATAAGGAAATGTGTCTCTGGTAGGAAGAAGAAGGTGCAGGATGATCGCCATCGGAGTATCCGCCGTCGTGGTGGAGCAGACGTCGGTGTAAATCATCACAGTATCTACCGTCGTGGTAAGGAGCAGCAGACATCGTGGTAGATCATCGACAGTATCCGCCCTCGTGGTAGGTAGTAGACGTCGGTCTAGACAGTAGGTTCGGTGTAGGAGACAGGCCACTATCGATGTATCCGCCCGTCGTGGTAGGAGCAGACACCGGTGTAGGAGTAGGTGTCGTGTAGGAGCATGCACCTGCCCAATACTAAAGCCTCAAGTCTTCGCAGGCGCTCCTCGTAGGCTTGATGCTCCTCAGCGTGACGTCTTTCCGACTCCTCCAACCGGTCAGCGTGACGTCTTTCTGACTCCCTCCAACGGTCGTGCACCCGTTCATCCACCATTCTCTCTATCATTCATTTCAGCCTGTGGTACTCTCGATCGAGACGTAGGAAACACGTCTTTTTGCGAACTTCCCCTCCAAGCCCCCGCACTCGCCCGGATGATCCTTTTGCCCAAGGGCCTTATTCAGTGGATCATCCTAAGACGGAGGGGGTCGGAACCATCTCCCATCGCTCAGTAGATCCAGACTATTTTAAATTAACAAAAATATTAGAAATGAACTTACTAATTAGTAACAACAACTTTTAAATATATATACTTACAATCTTTGAAGCCAACTCAGCAGTCTCGCTCTGCGGGAATACATATACTCCCTCGTCATTTTTCTTCATGCGACCCAGCATAAATGTCTGCACCCTACTTGCATCGTCAACATCATCATCAATAACTGACTGAGTGCCGTCTTCATTAGTTTTCGTCGTCAGTAAGCCCTCGCTCTTCCCACTTCTCCAACCGCCCCGTATATCCAGCTCGCCCCATGAAGTGCTTATATATTTATTATTTTCTTCGCCCGTTACGTCTCGCTTGTTCTTGACGTAACTGTTACAAAATTTGTATATTTGTAAGTTATACATAATAAAAAATTTTGTTAAATTTTTATTCCTAAATAATTAAGAAGAATAATTGTAAAAGTACCTTAAACTCTTCAGTCTGGCGATGGTCCGTAGAATATCTTCCAGTCCTCCTCCGTGATCATACCATCATACACTACCCCCGGTGGACCTCTTGGAGCCCGGTTTGGTAATCCAGCCATCTACCAACCGATGCTTGAACTGTCGCAGCGATGTCGCTAGAAGTGATTCAATCTTCGTCCGAAGTTCATCCGCGACTTTGTACTTCTTCTGCACCATCTGCCACATGATGTCTTTGTCTGCCTTTTCTTGATCTTTCCAATCCTTATTAATCGAGCAATGGGATTTTACCTCAATCCCAAGTAGGAAGCAAACTGCTGCTTCGACCCACCACGATGTCGGAGGTACTTGTCCCAGACCAAATCGATGGGAGAATCCTTCTTCACCTTCAACCCACGGGTCGGTCCACGTCCCTTCCGAGGGTTTTTTGCGAAGTAGATGTAGCTGGTGGTTCTTCAGTAGGGACGTCATCGTCAATATCATCCAACCCCAACAGTAAGTCCTCTTCGACTCTATCGTCAGGATCCATAATCTGAAAAATAATCAACAATTAACAAGGTTAATACGAACATCTAATGAATCAAATATTGAAACATGACAAAAATGAAATAATATAATATTGTCAATCAGACTTACAAAATAACATTTCATCATTCAATCCACAATCCTTCATTGTGGTCGGACCTTCGATATTCAAAATTAGTTACATTATCTACCTCCATCGGCAACCGAATAGGTACATCTGTTTCATCTTCACAATCGTATTCATCCTCATCAACAATATTATCAATCCCTACAATCGATCTTTTACTCTGCATTACAATAGACCATCTGGCATTACACTGATCACGGCAGTAGAATACTTGTTTTGCCTTTGATGCAACAATAAAGGGTTCATCAGTAGGAGCCGCTGTCGTTAAATCAACTAGCTTCATACCATGATCCTCCTCACGATATCCCTGTTTGTTGTCCACCCATTTGCAACGAATACCAACAAGTTTTTCATAACTTGTGTAATTCAAGACCCAGATATCCTCAATAACACCATAATATTCGTTCTTCAGTGTATTACGACTGTTCCTGTGAAAATGTCTTGTGAAGCGATAAGATGCACACCACTGTTCTGGTTTGTCGATTTACAATCTTGACGTTCAGTGTAAAAAGAAAATCCATTTACATCATATCCTTCATAAGACAACACATCGAGATTTGGACCAAGGGCCAACAACTGCATCATTTCATCCACGTTCCTTGAATCTTCATACAACACCTTCTGTCTGAACCACTTAACAAATGTTGCATTCTGCTCTTTTTTTAATTTGGCATTACTCATCGTTGGGTGTTTTGTTTTGAGGTAGGCTAGGTGTGCATCGAAATACGGTTCAACAACTTCAGAATGATTCAACACAACCAGATGTGCCTTGTTCAATGTATCAATGTCAACTCTGCATATTTTTTTCCCACAGGTACCAACCCCTTTAAGCCTGCCATCATGTCTTGCTTTTGGTAATCCAATAACATCAACACCGTGTAGTAGTGAGTGCAGAAGTCAACTACCTCCTCTGTTACTGTCCCTTCAATTATGCTTCCCTCTGGACGCCGACGGTTTTTCATTTTCTTTTTCAGTATACCCATATATCTCTCAAACGGATACATGTATCGAAGGTATAACGGACCACAATGTTTGATCTCTCTAACAAGATGAACAAGTAGATGCACCATAATATCAAAAAACGAAGGAGGAAAATACATTTCCAACTGACACATGGTGATCACAAGGTCATTCTGTAGTTTATCCAGCGTCTCCACATCAAGCACCTTACACGAAATTCCTTTGAAGAAAACCATAAATTTGTAATAGTTTTCCTGACATCAGCTGGAAGGATCCCACGGATTGCAACCGGAAGTAAGTGCTGCATCAGCACATGATAGTCGTGAGACTTCATCCCTACCAATTTAAGATCAGACATTGATACCAAACTTGATATGTTCGATGAGTAACCAGATGGCACTTTAATATGACGAAGAGAACTACAAAAACTTATTTTCTCTTCTTTGGATAATGTATGACAAGCGGAGGCAAGAATGTTCTTTTCCCTCTTTGTTGTGGCGCGAGTTCTTCTCGTATACCCAATTCAACCAGATCTTTTCTACCCTTTAAATGATCTTTTGTCTTTCCTTTCACGTTTAGTAGTGTCGCAGATACACTTTCACACCAATGTTTTTCTCCACGTGCATAGCATCAATGCAATGTCTCACCTCTAAATGTTGCCAATATTCAAGTTCCCAAAATATTGATTTTTTCTTCCAGATGCTCTTTTCAGTGGCTTTAATTGGTGGACCGAAGTTGTTCACAACATTCTTCAACTGATTGTAAGTCTCAGCAGCAGATAGTGGTGGTCGTGCGACTGCATGATCCGTTTTTCCATCAAACTCTTTTGTCATCTTACGGTATTTGTGACCTTTCGGGAGGAATTTTCGGTGGCCCATGTACACATTTTTTCCACTGTGTTTTAACCGTATACTGCAAGTTCTATCTCCACATATAGGGCACGCTAGAGCTCCTTTAATTGTGTATCCCGAGAGGTTGCCGTATGCAGGGAAATCATTGATTGTACAAAACAACATAGCCCGAGCGTGAAGTTTTCCATACCGTATGAATCATACACCGTCGCACCTTCATTCCACAACAATTGTAAATCGTCAATAAGTGGTTGCAAAACACATCAATTTTGTTTCCCGTTGTTTGGGACCCGATATCAACAGAGAGAGGAGAATATGTCTGGGTTTCATACACAACCATGGCGGCAGATTGTATATTGTCAATAAAATAGGCCAAGTACTGTGTATACTGCTCAAAGTGCCATAAGGGTTCATCCCATCAGTGCATAAACCAAGTCTTAAGTTCCTTGGGTCTGTACCGAATTGAGGGTATATTCTGTCAATGTTTCTCCATTGTGGTGAATCGGCTGGATGTCTCAATTTACCATCATCCTTTCTATGGGTAGCATGCCATCGGAGGTTCTCAGCATCTTTCTGAACTGCAAACAAACGTTTGAATCGGGGAATTATCGGTAGATACCACAACACCTTCGCAGGAGAACCCACTTTAGTGCTTATGTGGTTTCTCTCACCCTTTTTACATAGCGTGATTCCCCACATTCTGAGCAATGGTCATCCAACTCATTCTCCTTCCAGTACAACATACACCCATTTGGACAAGCATGTATTTTTTTATATTCCATACCCATCGGACACATTAACTTCTTTGCTTCATAAGTTGTTGTGGGTATCACATTTTCCTTTGGTAGTACATCCTTCAGCAGTTGTAAAAGATCTGTAAACTGACATCACTCCATCCATGTCACTCCATCCATGTCTCGCCTTCAGATTGAATAGTTTTAGGACAACGCTCAATTTGTTTTGTGTTTGCGTATCACATCCACTGTACAACGTTCCTTTGATGCTTGCATAAGATTTTCGAATGTTTTGGGTTTTTAGAAAATGTTGTTCAACATCTTCCATATTGCATTAAGGTCCTCCTGATCATCTGAATCACTAACTAGTGAATCATCTTGAGTATCCCCAAAATCGTGTGAAGCATCCATTTCTGATTGTTCTGCAACGACGTTATCAGCACATTCAAACACTTGTACTGAATGTTGACCATGCAGTATTGTTATGGCTTCATAATCTTCTGTAAACCCTCTGCGAATCAGATGATCCTTAATCTTGTCCACACCTCGGTATTTGAAGTCGTTCTTGCAATCGACACAAGGACATCGAATATATCTCTTATCCCTTGGTTTAAGATTGTCAACAAGGACTTTGCAAAATTTATTGACCCCTTCTAGGTACTTGATGTCCAATCTGTCACTGTACATCACCGAGCGCTCCATCTCCTTTTTCAACACACACCAGATGTCGTGAACTCGTTCCATTGATCTCCTCTTTTTTTATTTACAGATTTAACAACCTAAACCTATCCAATCACCTTCGATCTCACCTAGGAACAAGTTAATAATATACAGTAGTTCAGTGATAATTTCGGCAGCATTACCCTACAGTTCTCCTAGTGTAGATATATATATATATTAATTGTTTAATTCACATTCAATATATATATATATGTACACTAGAAGAACACTACGGTAATGCTGCTGAAATTATCACTGAACTACTGTATATTATTAACTCATTCACAACCTAGATGGTGAGATCAAAGGTCATTGGACAGTCCCAACAGGGACTACCTAAGACATACCTCTATCAGGTAAATCTCAGACAGGTAATTCTATGTTTGAATTGATTTTCCATTGTTTTAATAGAAAACAAAAATAAATTGAAACGTTTTAAATACCAACCTGATGAGTACTGGATGGTCAGCTAGCGCGAACAGCACAGAAGAAGAAAAGTAGGCAAATGCTCTTGCGCGTAGTATATAACACCTCGTCTTAATTCGATTGTCTTCTACCTCAGAGCAACCTGCAAGAGATGAAAAAATTGAAACTATAAGTAATTATGAAGAAAGTTAAATTCGATGGAATTAGTATCAGCTTAAATTCTGGAAAAAATTTGGCATGACCTTTACGTATTTTTAGACACTCCACATTTTTTTAAGGCAGAAACAAACACAGTACCAGCAACATTAATTCTCAGCAAACCATACGAATTATTATCAGACAGACAAGTATACATATAGTAAATGTATATATATATATATGATCAATGAACAAAACACCACCCCCATTTCAACTTAATCTCACATTTCACCACACTATGCAAATATATATTCTAATGATTGCAGAATACAAGTAGAATTTAGTATAATGTTTATTTGTGACAATATTATTATATATATATATATATGTACATGTACGTATAAGTATTTGTTTCTAAACCATAATCAGAAATACAAGTGTTTTACCGTGGGTTCTGATCAGGCAACCGGTGGCAGAGGTTGACAGCAGCAGAAAGTGCGACAAGTAGACAATCTGACCGTGTGTAGTGACACCTATTCAATGAAATTAGAATATAAGGTTTTAATTTGAAAAAAATATGAATAATTGAACAAATAAACAAACGAAGATATTTTGAATAAACCATGTTATTGAAACATTTTTAAAAAACTAACCTAATGAGTACGGATGATCAAGTCACAAATGGGAAGGAAGAGGGATTGTTCAACCGTTCAACCGAGAAACACCTATTCAATAAAATTAAAATAAGGTTAAATTCTGGAAAAAATTGGCATGATCTGTGCGTATTTTTAGATACTCCACATTTTTTTAAGGCAGAAACAAACAGTAGCAGCAACATTAATCTCACATTTCACCACATTATGCAAATATATATTCTAATGATTGCAGAATACAAATAGAATTTAGTATAACGTTTTATTTGTGACAATATTATATATATGTACATGTACATATAAGTATTTCTTTCTAAAATCATAATCAGAAATGCAAGTGTTTTACCATGGGTTTGATTAGGCAAACCGGTGGCAGAGGTTGACGGGGCAGCAACAATTAGTGCGACAAATGGACAATCCAACCGTGGGTAGTAACACCTATTCAATGAAATTAGAATAAAGTTTTAATTTTAAAAAACATGACTAATTGAACAAATAAACAAATGATATATTTTGACAAACCAAATTGTTAAAACATTTACAATATAGCTCCTTATGAGTTATTAACATTTATTTTTTTATAATCAACCAAAACAAAAAACAGAAACAGACACACTTGTGTTATCCTACAACACTTGCTCATTCCATATAACAGAGACAACATAGCAATACCAAATAAGTCAGGCTGAACAAATACAAATCAAGATACTTATTAATATATATATATATATATATATATATATATATATATATATATAATATATATATATACTACACAATTATGTACTAAAACCATAGATACTTTAATATATACAATATTAACATACACCACCATCGAACCACCACCATCGAAACCACCACCACCACCATGGTTCCAACACCAACAACCCACCACCATCGAAATAAACCACCACCACCACCATTGGTTCCAACCAAACACCACCACCATCAATATAAACCACCACCACCACCATCCGGTTCCAACACACAAAATGCCAGCACCATCGAAACCACCACCACCACCATGGTTCCAACACCAAACACCACCACCATCAAAATAAACCACCACCACCACCATCGGTTCCAACCAAACACCACCACCATCGAAATAAACCACCACCACCACCATCCGGTTCCAACACACAAAACGCCAGCACCATCGAAACACCACCACCACCGTTCCAACATCAAACACCACCACCATCAAAACCAACAACAACAAAACCACCACCATCGACCTAGCTCCTTCATCGATTAGCAGAGAAAATGAAGAAAAAAAATACATACCGACAGGGGAGCGGCGGTCTTCACAGGGGGCGAGCTGCTCTGGCGCGGCGGGGGTGACACGAGAGGCGGCCGGTCTTCACAGGGCGGCCTCAAGTCGGGAGCTTAGGGGGAAGACTCGCACAGGGCGGCGGAGTAGTCGACGACGAAGGCGAAGGCGGTGACGGAACAGGGAGATCGAGAGAGGAAGACGAAGACGGAACAGGGAAATCGATCAAGAGAGAAAGAAGAAAATAGGGCGTCAGGTTTTAGGTAAAAAACTTTTAAACGACGGTTAGTTTACAAAACCGTCGTTTAAAGGCTATGGGACGGAAGCAATAAACGACGGTTTTAAACAACCGTGGTTTTAAATTGTTGCGCAACATTTAAAACGACGGTTCATAAGGAACCGTGGTTTATAATACCTTTATACGACGGTTCCAGTACAACCGTCGTTTTTTCTTCTAAGCAGTGTAGTTTATAAACGACAGTTATTTATAAAACCGTCATTTATCTGATGAAGCATGCAACATAAATGACGGTTTCCCCAAGAACCGTGGTTTATAATGTTTAAATGACGGTTATTTGTTTAACCGTGGTTTAAAGTGCGTCATTAAAATCATTTTCTACTAGTGTGATGAGACTGTCCGCAAGCCTAGAAATTCTATAGGCTTTCCCAATGCTTGTAGGTGGAGTCTCGGAATTTTTTTTTCATTCGATTTTTCGTATTAGTTTCTGGCTAAGGATTTTCCTAAGCTATGTAGACCGGCTCTCGGTCGTTGTATTGCTACGTATGTAGCCCCCTTATCAAAAAAAAAAAAAGGTTTGTGCAAGGCCCACACATAGAACCGTAAAAATTTGTATGTCAAAAGTGTTGGAAGATCTCGCTCATTACTCATTGTAGAAGTATATATAGTGAGGAACCATGTGGTTAAATTAAGGTTCATGCTTATCTGGATTTTGAAAGTATGTTTGATCAATTTAATGTGTATTTCCGTGAATGTAATACTAATACATAGTACAAGAGATGTATATATTACAATGGGAATCAATCAATATTTAACCCACAATTAGCGCTAGTTACTCAGTATTCTATCGCTGTTATAGTATATTCAAAGTTCAAACACACATATGTATAGGATGTCAAGTGATTGACATCCGGGTGGTGGAGGACTGAAGTAGGGGACGGAAGGTCCTGAGTTCGAATCCTCTTACCACCCACTTTGGTGGGGGAAGGAGTTTATTCTCTTATTACTCATTCTAGGTGAGTGGAGGAATGGAGTTTTCTCTCCGATTACCCAATCTGGTGGAGGAATGAAGTGTCGTGAAGGACGGTGGTGGGGGGAAAGGAAGTTTACTCTCCGATTACCCAGCGACCATATCGTCAGGGATGCAAGGGAAAGGTTGTTGTAAGAAGAGGTCAATGAAGGTGCGTCGTGAAGGACGGTGGTAAAGGAAAGGAGTTTACTCTCCGATTACCCACCTGGAAGAGGAATGGAGTGACGTGTAGGACGGTCCCAAGACGAGCATGTCCGCCATATCGTTAGAGATGATCAAGGAAGGTCCCTAGAACAAGATCTCTAGGCTTTAGTAAGATGTCCCGTGTAATGTCTGTGTAAGGTAGGATTAGAAAGTATGTAAGCGTTGAGTCGAGTCGGTGTTGTTTGATTTGCCCTTGCGGCACTTTAGGCCATGTGCCTATAATTATAAAAAAACATATGTATAGGATAGCCACTAGGTACTTTATTGTATTATCATTATGGGCTTAATTATATCAGCTATTAGTATTGGGCCTTGTTTTTTATTTGAAATAAAAACTATTGGGCCTTGTTGTTATCACCATCAACGTATCTATAAATGTATATTTACCGAAGGTTTTTGATGTGGCAAAATCCCCAAACCAAGGCTGCCTATATTATCTCAACAACCTCTACAGTCAGCAGCTTTGAGTAGAAGATCTTAACCGAATATTTACTTAATAATAAGAAGGAGTAAAATCAGAGGCGCCAGCATTATACTAGGAAACAGTTAGAGATATTTTAGGATCTTGTATTTTGTATTTATATTGGTTTTAGATAAAGATTGTTTGTAGATATTTAGGAGGTTGTTATCTGCCTCCAAGTAGTATAAATGTACAACAAAAACATCAGAAAAGGTAGAGCTTCTACCGTAAAAATAGAGTCTTGAGAGAGAAAAGAGTTGTTGATAGTAATCAACGTTTTGTCTAGATTTAGACGTGAGAGTGATTGTTCAAAGTGTTGAACAGATCAGTGAGGAGTTTTCAAGTTATCAATAATAAGATTGATAGCGGAGTTTTTCTTCTAAACACTTTTCTTTCTCGTTTCTCGTTTCTGCTCTCTGTCAGTCTTGTACTGAGGCTTTTGATTTTATACATTACGAACTTACAAGTGGTATCAGAGCAGGTTTATCCAATATAGAGGTTAACACTTCTGGGTAGATCGTGAAAGATGAGTTCGTATTATGTAAAAGCACCAAGGTTGACGAAATTCAATTATTCCAAGTGGTGCGAACAGATGGAGCTCAGTTGATGTCCATGGATTACAAGGTTTGGAAGGTGGTGGCGCAAGGTGATTACAAACCTACTATGGTTGTTGAAGGTGTGAAACAGACCAAACCTGAGGATCAATGGCGGACAGAAGCCGATG
>CM041777.1:34047043-34105478 GCA_023374045.1 Limonium bicolor | reverse complement strand
AAAATCTTTTAAGCAAAAATAAAAAGCTCTTCGCATTCTTGTCTCCTCCTTATCCGACGAAGATCAAGGAAGAGTCTTGGGTATAAGAATGGCAAAAGAAGTATGGGACTTCTTGAAGATTGTTATCAAGGAACGGAATCAATCCGCAAAACCAAGGAGAAAAATTTCAACGAGATTTTAACAACTTTAGAATGTCAGAGGGGTGCGAGTCTAGCACTGACGGGTGAAAAGGTTCAATCAAGTGCTTATGGAACTCAAAACGGTTGGGGTAACTCTTTCTAATGAGACTATTAATGAAATATTTCTTGATCACTAACCAAAAGATTGGCTTAACTATACATCACTTCTTGAGAAAATGAAAGAATTATATCTATGTCATTTGAAGAATTGTGTTCAGATTTGATGGTTCATGAAAGCAAGATGTGGAACAAAATCTAGTGGTGCACAGGATCTTGCACTAAAGGCAAAGATTATGTAGAGACACCATACTGGAGTGTGATGATGACATGGAGAATGAGATCACTATGCTAGCACAAGGACTGAAGCGTATTCTTAGTCGAAAACGTGGAGGTCACCATGGTGAAGATTCTAAACGTGAGTATAATACCAGCAAGCATGAATGTTTCCGATGTCACAAAATAGGACATTTGATAAAGGATTGTCCTTACCATCAAAACCTCCACAACATCGAGGATGTGAGTCACGCATGGAAGCTGCCGTATGGGATGAGAGTTGATACTGAATCAGATGGCATAGAAAGCAATGCAGCACATTATTGCATGACTGCAATCCATCGGTCTCATACTGACACTGCAAAATAGATGAAACTATGTGTTTGATGCCGGAGATAAGGTTCTTCAATCTCTCATTAGGGATCAGGTAAGTTCTCAAAAGCTTGAATGATTTTTATGATTGTCTACTAAGTTACAAGTGGTTGATGTGTTAAAGATGCTCTTTCAAAAATTAGGGATTTGGAAGCGAAACAGGGACATAACACTGAGTCTCATACTGTGATTAGTAAACTACAAGAAGAGATTATTGTTTGAAAGAACAAAATAAGGAGTTGGCATCTCAGTTAGTCTTAAACTCAGCTAAGGTTGTTCAATCCACGTTTACTGCACCCGGCAGTACTAAACTGAGTTCTATTCCTGAGTGGGCAGAAAAGAAATTCAATCTCTCAAAGCTGATAATGAGTGGATACGTCAGGATAATGATGATCTACAGAGGCAGTGTATGCACTTAGTAGGAAAATTAGACATTAGACTTTGAAAACTCCCTCTGGTATAAAGGAAAAGCTAAACTAATGAAATGGTAGGTCGACCTAATCAAGGAGTGCTGGTCTAGGGTTTTATGGCATACTTCATCGACGTCTAATGTTTTACCCCAGAAACAAAGTTACAGACTAGGACGGTCCTACAAGATATCCTAGTGTTTCTAATCCACGAACTTCATAAGCATGCTATGAAGTTACTTCACAATGTAAAGGGTTGAATGTAGTTACGTCATTACATGGTCACCATATTCGTTCATGTCACTAGTAGGAAAAGACCCTACCGCAGCGGTTGTTTGGTACCTATGGCAGCGGTTGAAAACCGCTGCGATGGGTGCCGCTGCGGTAGGTGGAAACACCTACTGCAGCGGTTGTAGAACCGCTGCGGTAGGTACTCTATCGCAGCGGTTGTTACTAAGAACCGCTGCGTTAGACCTTTTTTTTAAAAAAAAAAGCCACCTATCGCAGCGGTTGTTACTAAGAACCGCTGCGATAGACCTTTTTTTAAAAAAAAAACCACCTATCGCAGCGGTTCTTATTAAGAACCGCTGCAATAGGTTATTTTTTTTTTGTTTTTTCCATTCCACCCTACAATTCTACCACACACACCCAAAATCAATCAAACCTGTTAAGATATAGCATTAACAATGCCACCACATTGGGGCATTAGATCAACCATTTCACCATTTAAATAGCCACCAAACCTATCTACGGGCAATAATCCATTTACATTTACAAATTTGAGCAAATTAATCAACATCAACAAAATCTTTACAGAAACGACAATTGTTTCATGAGAATTCCAAAATCATCCTACTCAATCCTACCAAACCCTAGAAGCAACCTACATTAACGCTCATGAATTCTGCCCATTCTTCGAGCACCTCGGTTATATGTCCTTGGTTGTAATCGTCTACCAACTCTTCAAAAGCCTTGGAATTAACACAAAAAAAAATATGATTAGTTGCTAATTAATAATACTTTGAGTTAAGAATCAATGTTAAAAATTATCTACAAAACCAAAATATTTCGAGAATGCTACTTACCAGGTCTAGAGACTTCTCTGGCAAGAGTCTCGGTCCCGCTATCAAGTCACTCATGAACCGAATGACATAGTAGCCACATTCCGAACCTCCCGGCTGCTGTGGACACTGCACATGTATATACGTACATATTCAAAATCGATTAACACATAAATTATAATGCTGTTCCTATTTTAAAACTAATGAACATATTACAAAATTTGAATAAGGACTACAAAAATACCTTGACTACATTCCACGGAATCTTCTTAAATCTCTCTCTCGGACTTGCGTCATTACAGATACAAAGGCACTAGAATTCATACGCACAGATAAAGTAAAAGTTATCAACCGGATGATTAAGAAATAACTAAAAATTGCTAATTAATCAAGTTAAGTAAATTCATCACCTCATCAACATGTTATATATAAGTGGTCTTGGGATTCCGAGATGCTGAGTCAAGCTGGAGGACTCTTGGGCTTTTTATACATAGAACGAGCAAAGACCAGTGTCGGCTGTTCATAGATACAATACAAGTAGAACTTAATTCAATCAATTACATAATAAAAATATCATAATTTTTAAACTAATGAACATTAGATAAATTCTTACCCTTGATGAAGAGGCAGCATTATGTAAGATTTATCAGCAAGTGCACACGAATGTATCACATTCGACAAGTACTGGACCAAAGCTTGGGGGTCAGATCCCATATTAGCTTCTGAACAGTAGTCAGGGCATAAGAACCCGAAACTACTATTCTCATGTACTTGGACCGCCTTGTCATCAACAAACCTGCACAACATAAAGAAACCAATATTATGAATTTAATTTTCAAATATACAGAGTAAAATGTGTACAAGGTATGCTAATTACTCACATGCAAGCCGATTTGAGAATCGACGCACTCAACCAATCCTTCCTGAACAACTCCACAAAATCAGTAAGATAGATTTCAAAACTCTGAGCGCCTGTATAGTAAAAAAGATCCGGTCTTGTTCCATTGTAACCGAATCTCTTCCTGGCGGCGTCATCAATAGTGTGGAGTGCAACATTTCAGCATGGGGGTAAGGCATTCAGAACCGCCGGTGTAGCAAATTCGATCTCATCACAACTCTAGTCGCGGATGCCATCGAAGGATTAGCTGGTGGAACAACTCTCTTTCCTTTTGCCTTACCAGAATTTGATCGAATTTGTTCCTAATATATTAATTTAAAAAGTATATGTTTCTACTCTAGGATATGTTAAAGATAAGTTTTTTCATGGGGTTACCTGCTGCTCCCCAAGCTTAATCAATCTACAGGGCCACTGTACTGTCACGGATTCAGCTTGACGAAGGGTGGATATGTCTGCAATGGGCACCGGTATCTGACAATCCGCGTAAGCAGGCGCGTAACCTTCAACAAGCACCCGGCCATGGTACTCTCGGAGCGCTGCATTCCTCACGGTGTCTCCAGCAGAAGACTTGAAAAGTTTTCCCCACCCTACTTCGACTTCGTCAACGCCAATCACTTGGAACAATGTGCAGTCAATTGGTTGCTAAATTTTCAAAATTAAAGATTTTAGATGCACATAAACAAGTGTATAATTTGTTTTTTTTTATTTGTAGTAACATTGTTCTAACCTTGAGAGATGAATATGGAAATGGGTTGACGGAGTGAACACTACTGGGAGGCACTGTTGCGGGCTCTGATGCTTGTGCCTGATCTGGAGGTCTAGAAACCTCCTGACTCATCCTCTCAGATCGGATCATCTCCATAGCTTGAGCGATCGACTGTGAAACTCACTTCGTAGTCGCTGCTCGAGCTCCGCATTCTGGCGTAAGTGCTCCTCATATGAAATGCTCCCTCCTGCACCGTGTCTCGACCCAGGATTACCGAAGGCTTGGCGTATACCGACATGACCACCAAAGCCTACGGCACGACCCGGATGATCCTTCTTCCCGAGAGCGCGGGAAAGTGGATCATCTGCCTAACAGGCTGCCAACTGCCCTGGGTGATCTGGGAGCTTAACTCTTCCTGTTATGGATTTAATAAGTCAATAAGGATACTTCATTATTTAACTGCTATTGTTACTCTATAAATATAATAAACATTTTTAAACTAAAAATCACTTACCATTGTGGTTGATGACCTCTCTCGTGGCGTCATCATACTCAGCAGGGCCGCCGGATTTGAAGGTTTCTTCCGTCGACTTAAGTCCAAACCTTCATCCTTCGTTCGCTGACATTCGAGCCAGCTGGCAGCAACCCCTCTTTCTCCCACTGCGGTACACGCTGAGCAATACTTGTACTCCCCATGTGATGGGGGTAACGATTTTTTTTTGCATTTTGTTGTTGTTTCTCACGTATAGCCTACATATATGTATGAAAAGACAAATTATGCAAATAATATATGAAAAAGACGAATTAACCAAATGAACTCTAAGGACACTTTAAACATTTATCATACAAAAGAACAACTAATAGTGTGAAACTCACCTTGAACTCAGGGGTCAAACGCTTCGCAACAAACTCATTCCACTGCTCTTCAGTAATACCATCATATTTTTGCCACGGTGGTCTCCGATCATCCACATCTTCACCTTCTGCCTCCTCTATCTCTGCGGGCTCCTCACAGTAAATGTACTGCCTCGTGAGCAGAGATCTGAAGTCTTTGAATTGTGTGGCAATCCCCTTCATCACATCATCCTTCAGAGAAGGATCTATACAGAATCGGTCCTATATGCACAAAAAAAATGGATTAGTGTAAAAAGTAACTATATAAATCTTAAAACAAACTATTAAGTGTAACAAATACCTTGAGACGTTCAAAATATCTGCTCCTTCAACGCCTGAGGCACTTGCTTCCAATTATGGTTTATATTGAAATATGTACTCACCAAATGCCTGGCTAGAGCAGTGAAATCATTTTTCCAGGTACCGGTGGGCTGATTAAATTCATTGAACTCCAAAGGCTTTGTCGGGGGGGCTATTTGCTTTCAGCCCACGGGGTTGCCCCTCGTTTTTTGGGTTTCTTGAGAGGCGGAGGAGCAACTTCTAACTCTTGTCCTTCCTGTGAAGGCCCTGCTGTCTCGGTCTGCTGGGGGGTGGTCTCTACGTCTGCTTTCTTTGATTTCTTTTTACCACCTCGTGTGGTGCGTTTTGCCGGTCTACTCTGCGTGGCTGAGTTTCCCCAGTCAGGAGCAGTCGTCCTATAGGATCATCAATAGGATCATCATCCACTGAGGAACAAAAACACACACATTAGATCAATATTCATGGAACGATGTATAATTGCAAAAATAAACATAAATAATTAATTCTGATAACATTGTAACAACAATAATACAAATTATATAATGTAATTTCAACCAATGGTGTTACCTAGACATAGTAACATATATCATGATCTGTTTTCTACCCAAACCCCCTCATTATGGTCTGATCGAGCGTAGATGGTCTGAACATCATCATTTTGTAAATCATCAGTTGAATCATGCAACCCTGTATGCAATGATACAATTTCATCTATCATCTCATTATCATCATCGTCGTTGTTTTCATCCTCAAACAAAACCGGTCTTCTCCCTGGAAGAACAACATGCCATCTACTAGCTTTTGGGTCTTCAACATAAAACACCTGGTCACAGTCTTTACCCAACACAAACTGATCTTCCTTATTAGTTGTAACACGTGAAAGATCAACCAAAATAAGTCCTTTATCATTTGGAGCCCATGTCGGTTGTCCACCCAATTGCAGCGGAACAATAGAAACGAATCAATGTGATAGTTTAGTTCCCATATGTCCTCTATCACACCATAATACCAACTACTACTGCTCATTGGTTGAACCTGGTTACCTAGACCATATTCAGTCACCGATGCTTCAATTTTTACCCCACTGTTCTGATGTATTGATTTAGCATCTTGGCGTGCAGTGTAGTATGTGCATCCATTAATGTCATACCCTTCAAACGATACAATATCTGTTCCAGGACCAACAGCTAGACATCTGATTTCTTCACTGACATCTTCGGGGTTCAATGAAGCTTGCTCAAACACATATTCCTTAAACCATTGGACGAATACTCGATTTTGTTCTTTTTTAAGCCAGATACGGTTTTTGGTAGGGTTTTGTCGACTCAACTTAGCAATGTGAATATCGAAGTAGGGTTCAACAACCTCAAGGTGTTGTAGTACAAACAAATGTGCCTGATTAATAAGATCACGAGAGATATGAACAACCTTTTTGCCAATAACTCCTTTACCCTTAAATCTACCATGGTGACGTGGTTTGGGAATACCAATTGACTCTGCATCGTTCAAATAACTTGTCACGAATTCTATGACTTCCTCAGTCACTGTTGCTTCGATGATACTACTTCGGTCTATATCTGTTTTCATTCTACCCTTCAGAATCCCCATATATCGTTCGAAAGGATACATGTAACGTAAGTAGACCGGACCACACAATTTGATCTCTCGGACAATATGCACTACTAAATGCACCATTATGTCAAAGAAAGATGGTGGGAAATACATCTCAAGCTGGCATATTGTCACAACAATTTCATGTTGCAGATCATCGAGGGTGTCTGAGTCAATTGCCTTGCAGCAGACAGCGTTGAAGAAGAAACATAATCGAGTTAGAGCATTTCTGACATTTTCTGGTAATATCCCTCGTATTGCAACTGGAAGAAGATGCAACATTAACACATGATAATCATGAGATTTCATGCCTAACAGTTTCAAATCCTTCATAGAAACTAGGTTCTTCCAGTTTGAAGAGTACCCAGATGGTACCTTCAATGTGTGCAAACACTTGCAAAAACTTAATTTTTCACTCTTAGAGAGGGTATAACACGCAGGAGGTAGATATGTTCGCTTCTCATCCTCTATTGGGTGTAGTTCTTTTCGTATGCGCAACTCTTGCATATCTCTCCTCACCTTCAATCCGTCTTTCGTCTTGCCGGGTATGTTGAGCAAAGTACCACACACTGCCTCACCGACGTTCTTCACAATGTGCATGATATCCAAACAATGTCGAACAGGCATATGCCGCCAATACGGTAGATCCCAAAAAATGGAACGTTTTTTCCAAATGTTCTTCGGCGGCGTGGATGTGTTTCCAAAGACATTTTGAATGTCTTTTACCTTTGCATACACTTCCTCTGCATTCAAAGGCAGACGAGCCACACGAGTCTCGTGCTCATTGTTGAACAACTTTCGCTTTCTCGAACGGTAAGGATGGTCTACTGGAAGAAACCGTCGATGACACATGTAAACATTTTTGCCGCAGTGCTTCAGACGATCTGAACATGTGTCATCCTCACATACCGGACACGCTTTGAATCCTTTCACCGAGTATCCTGACAAGTTCCCATAGGCAGGAAGTCGTTAACAGTACAGAACAACATCGCCTTCAGTGTGAAATTTTCTTTCGCATGAGCATCATATACCACTGTCCCTTCATTCCACAACAAGTTCAGATCGTCGATCAGTGGTGCAAGATATACGTCAATGTTATGACCAGGTTGCTTTGGACCAGAAATTAGGAGTGATAACATAATGTATTTTCGTTTCATGCACAGCCATGACGGTAAATTGTAGATCACTAGTAGCACCGGCCAAGTGCTGTGCTGACTGCTCAACGTGCCATACGGGTTCATCCCATCGGTACACAATCCAAGTCTCAGATTCCTATCCTCATCCCCAAATGATGTTTGAATTTTCTGTTGATATTTCTCCACTGAGGTCCGTCTGCAGGATGTCTTAATTTTCATCAATTTTTCTACCATCCGCGTGCCAACGTAAGTTCTTCGCATCTTTCGGGTTGGCAAACAACCGTTTGAATCTAGGAATTATCGGCAAGTACCACAATAATTTCACTGGACGATTTTTTTTCTGAAAGGAGGAATCCTCATCCTTGTCCTTGTACCGGGACAACAAACATTTAGGACACTTGTCTAGATGTTCGTATTCACCCCTATAGAGCACACAGTTATTTGGGCAAGCATGAATCTTTTTATATTCAACTCCCATTGGACACATCCATTTCTTTGCCTCATAGGTGGATGTAGGAAGACCATTCTCATCAGGAAGCATATCATGTATCAGCTCTAGAAATGAAGTGAAACACTTGTCACCAACTCCATATTTCCCCTTTAAGTTGAACAAATTAAGTACAGCAGTCAATTTGTGTATTTCACGCACGAAGGGTACAAAGGTGTCTTTGATGCGTCCAACAATCTTTGATACTCTTCCGGCTTATCGACAAAAGTATCCGCAACATTTTCTAACATTTCATCCATTTGCTCATCATGGTGAGTGGTCTCACTGTCATCGAATCCTGAATCACTTAACGGTACCGACTCATTGATGGTATTGAAGGTGTGGGGCGGTACTTGCGTAACGTGGATCATGAGCACTTGATGATGTTGAAGCACTAGCTGCAACAGTTTCTCCATGAAAATTCCATCTTTTGTAATGTGGCATGAATCCACGGGATTAAGATGAAATCTAATTTCCTCAATGTCTTCAAATTTCCTTACGACCCCACAGTCAACACAAGGACATGAAATATTGTCCGCCTTTGTTCTGTCCTTGTGTTGCACTGCCGCTTTGAAAACTCTTTCAGCTTCTCATCAAAAGTAGTGATCCCCTCGATCACCGTACATCCAGTCACGCTCCATTCTATATGTGAAAACAAACAAGTTTCAGATTTGTCTTTCAGTTGTCTGCATTTGTATATGGAGCATGTTTCTACTGGATGTACGGTTGCAACCAAACTCAGCACTACTCTATGGTTCCAACAAAACTAACGTAGCCTAAGTACTCTAACGTTCCAACGTAACTAATCTAGCCTTATTCTAACAATTCTAACACATTTAATTAACTTCAACAAATCATTGCATTATTAAAACAAAAAATAAAGTTTAATTACTTACTTGTTTTAAGGTTGCAGAGGAGGAAGCTAGGAGACTGCTTTGGTGATGGGCTGGGAAAGTACTGGTACAAATCCAATAGCAGATTCAGAAGACCTGACAAAGAAAAGTAAAGATTGTTATACACAAATAACAAATAAAATAATTAATAAGACTAATACGATTCTAGAAAAAATTCGGCATGACCTTTGCGTAATCGTGTTAATCCCATGCTTATCATTAAGCATTCACCAACATCTTATTTACCACGACAAATAAATTCAACAATTGGCAGCAACCATCCTTATTCACAATCACTCAATATTAACCACAACCACTTTTTCGCAGTAATTAATTAAACACACAAAGAGAAAAGATAGTGAAGATGTTACCTTTTCACTCTTAGTCCACAGCAGAATAAATAAGGAAGAAGAAGTACAGACCACCCCAATTACTGCAGACAGTGGGGAAGCAGGAAATAATATTAGGGGGGGCAAGAAATCCATTATTATAAGCATTATCATATTAAGAAATAAAAAAGAGAAAAAAGATAGATGAAGATGTTACCTTTCAGCTCATGCTGCACAACAGAAGCAATGAGGAAGAAAGAGACACAGAGACCACCCCAATTACTGCAGACAGCGGTGAAGCAAGGTAATAATATTAGGGGGGGCAAGAAATCCATTACTATAAGCATTATCATATTAAGCACGTAAAAGAAAAAATGTATCATCGTTTTGTCTCCATGATGGTCGTATAAAATATATTATTAATTTAATGAGATTAGAGAGTGTGACTGAATTGGTGACTATAAAAATATAGTCACCGCAAATTCCATAAAAATTAATAAGATAACTTATAGCTATAAACTTAACTAATAAAGTATAAATTAATAAAAAGTTTTTTTAAATTAGTTACTAAAAAAGAATATTTTTAATGAGTGTAAATTTTAGAAAAATAATATATTAATAATTATAAATTCTAAAAAACTAACTTCATATTTACGAACATAATAACTATATCAACTAAAAATCTGAGTGTAAAAACGAACACGCTAACATTGTTATTTATTCAACTTAATATGGTTACAATCATTAAATTAAGATTGAAGTAGATCAATGCTCCAGAATTATAAAATTATTCCTAATAAAAAAAGAACACAAGTTAACATAACCTGTAAATAACATATCACATCTCTTATCGGAATCTGAGTTAATGGATAAAAAACGTATGCTTGGGCAACATCCACTTACATATAGCACGTACAGTTGACAAGTACTATAATACTATAAAATATCAAGTAACTTACTTATCGAACATTAGTAGTTTTTTCCAAAAATAATCTCTAGTAATATATTACTGAAGAAACAAGGATGCATTATCACTAGCATCATTGTAATAGTGACAGAATATTCCCGTACCGTTTTTACAACTTTGGGTTGTATGCAGAGGGCACAAACAGCAAAAATATCAACTCAGGCATTTTATCGAACACCTTACATGCACAACTATTTATATGTTCAATAATCTATCTAAATTCAAATTATGTACACACAACTAAACTAACAATCAATACTATATTACAACTAGTTATTCAATCAACAAGACAATAATTACAATTTCAAAGTTCGAATTCGGAATCAAACCTAGGGTTCTGGCAGCAATCTCATCGACGCCTGCGACTGGCCTCCTGGCGGAAGGATGGCGACGGAGACGGCGGCGAGTACCGGTGGCGCGACGAGGAAGAAGACGGTGGCGGTGGTGGAGGAATCGCAGGCGTCAGCTGCTCAGATCGCCGTCGTCGAGTTCGCCTGTCGCCTTGCTTCGTTCCTCGATTGACAGAAGAGAATGAAGGCGAGAGTGACGGGAAGCTCGATTTGGGGAAAAAAAAAAGACCCTATGGCAGCGGTTCCAACTAAGAACCGCTGCGATAGGTTAGTAAAAAACACCTATCTCAGCGGTTCTTAGTTGGAACCGCTGCCATAGACGTTTTTTTTAATTGACCCTACCGCAGCGGTTGTAAGTACAACCGCTGAGATAGGTTTGCGGGATTTTTAAAAACGGCCTATCTCAGCGGTTGTTTTTACAACCGCTGCGGTAGGGGCGCTACGATAGACCATTTCTGTACTAGTGTGTCATAAGCTTAACGCAAGAATGCTCGACTGCTCAGTCTATATTGTAAATATGCTCAGCTTTATATCAATTATAAGTCCCAGAACAAATGGGTCCCTAAGCGGCACTAACTGTTTTTCTTCTCAGGATATAAAGTTCCAAACTGGCGGCTGATGGAGTTTGATGTTCATGTCATAGAAAGGAAATCGTACTCTACTAACTTTGGTTTGGATTTTCATGTAGGATCTACCTTCTTCCTAAGGGCTTTCACAGACCGAGATTGATAAAAAAGGAGAATTTATTCTGGTTCTACCTCAATTGGTCAGTCCAAGCCTGGTGTCATGGTTCTTCTAACCGGCAATCACATATTGCACTCTCCATGTTGAAGCAGTATATATCGTTGCTACTGCTTGATGCGCCCATATCCTCTACCTTCAATATCAATTGGCTGACTATGGTGTTCCTTAGTCTCCTGTGCCAATCTACTACGATACTCTCTTCAGTATTGCACTGACGAAGGATTCAGTTCAACATTCCATGATTACACATATGAGATTTGTTATCTCTTTTCTCAAAATCGAGATGGCAAGCATATTGTGGATCTTCCTCACTGTCCACTGCTCAACAAATGGCAAACACTTTCACTAAAGTTCTTCCTCGCGAAACATTATCCTGCTTCAGTCTTGCACTGTGGATGCTCTATGTTGACAAAGGTGTATTCTTTTTATTTATCGTATTGACTTCTATTGTGTGCATCAAACTTGGTACTTCAGAGTGAGTGGAGCGTGACGTATATTTTATTATTTCATTTAACTCCATAATAAAGCGAGGATTACTTTTCTTTCCGTGACATTCTTGATTATTAATTTGCTGATCTGGATCAAATTCTAAGTTGGAACATTGAACATCTGGTGGCACTATCCATTTATTACCACCACTTAAATTTCCGGTTTTCTCTACCTGACCAACTGTTCCCTCAGCATAGAACCCACTTTCGCTGGTCACTTTACACTCACCATTTTCTCTAAAAGTTTCCCGTACCATTTTGCCAGTTTCTTTGCTGCACACATTTTTACCTCACCATGGCTTTCATACTAGTATTTTTGCTAGTCTGTTCTTCCTATCCCATAAAGGATTCTCGAATAGTAACATAAAAAAAGGGGGTGATTCACTTCTGGTTGTACAAGCATCATCCAACATCAGATGCTAGATTTGCTTCAGCATAAGGCTGAACAACCCAGTCCAAGACTAGACCGAGGTTTAGTGGGAAGACATAAAGGAATTATGCAACATCTTACAAACGGAGATTTGTATCAGTCTTACCCAATTATGATGTACCATTTGTTGCACAAGATTACACAAATAATTGTTCACATTGTACCTCTGGATGTTGTCATGTCTACGCCTCTGGATCATAAGCATGATTGGATCCACAACTCTCTCCAAGATGGGTCTTGGACTGAACGATGATCAGTGCATTGTTAAACACCCACTACAGGCTTTGGGTGTGTATTCACAACCTTCAGAGCTTCTGGCCTGTCTACCTCAACAGATGAAGAAATTTGAAGAAGCTATTCTTGAAGTATGTGTTGATCTTTTACCTTATTGCCTTTAATTTCAATAGCCAGCTTTCTAGTCAGCCTTATCCTGACCCTGCCACATCTTCAGTGCCTTTTCTATGGACAGTCTATCCTTATGTTCCGTATTCCTACGCATGAATTCGTATAAAATGCCATTTTGATGATCTTGCATGCTATTTTACACTTCATGAGAAAGACTTTTAGTGCCATTTTTGATTTCGCAAAAGGGGGAATATGGTGGAATTTGAATATGTTACTTGATTAACCAAATCTCATTCAAGTGCTGCAAGGTTTTAAAATCTCCAGGGGGAATGCTCGTTTAAGAAAGAATGCATATTTTGAGGGGGAATGCTACATTATCTCACCATACAAAGTTTGCTCACATCAAAAAAGGGGGAAATTGTAAATGTATATTTACCGAAGGTTTTTGATGTGGCAAAATCCCCAAACCAAGGCTGTCTATATTATCTCAACAACCTCTACAGTCAGCAGCTTTGAGTAGAAGATCTTAACCGAATATTTACTTAATAATAAGAAGGAGTAAAATCAGAGGCGCCAGCATTATACTAGGAAACAGTTAGAGATATTTAGGATCTTGTATTTTGTATTTATATTGGTTTTAGATAAAGATTGTTTGTAGATATTTAGGAGGTTGTTATCTGCCTCCAAGTAGTATAAATGTACAGCAAAAACATCAGAAAAGGTAGAGCTTCTACCGTAAAAATAGAGTATTGAGAGAGAAAAGAGTTGTTGATAGTAATCAACGTTTTTGTCTAGATTTAGACGTGAGAGTGATTGTTCAAAGTGTTGAACAGATCATGTGAGGAGTTTTCAAGTTATCAATAATAAGATTGATAGCGGAGTTTTTCTTCTAAACACTTTCTGTCTCGTTCTGCTCTCTGTCAGTCTTATACTGAGGCTTTTGATTTTATACATTACGAACTTACAGTATCTCCTTCTGAATTTCTGCAAAAAAAAAAAAACATCTACCGCGGGCAAATGTCAAAGATGCTACTACAATATTGGTGGTTGAGACTAGATTAACTGAATAATTTAGGATACCCATGCCAGGAAGTAGTATAAGTTGTTCAGAAAATCTGTTATGATGCATGCACGCACGCAGGTGTTGTTTTGTCATAAATATTCGAATATATTATGTGTTTCTTCTTTCAAGGGGGAAGGCTGTCACAGACGCATGCAGTACCGGTATAAATTCTGGAACTGGAGGACAGGGTAATTTAAACGTCTTTTTTTATATTCCTTGACAAGCTGTATGTGGTGAGCCTTTTCAACGTTCAAAGTCCATTGCTTTTGTATGAATTGATCGATGATTTTGTATACTCCATCCATGTTTTTAAAAAAACTACTACTATTATTTACTCCATACATATTCAGGTTTTCAGGTGGACAACAAACAAACGTAGACAAAGAGCAAAGGATCAATTTTGAAACCAGCAGATACTTTTAATCATGTACTATCTCTTCCTTCGTTAAAAATATCTGTTATTTTAGAAATTTACACACTTATTAAGAAAAGTACAACAATAATTAATGTATGTAGTGTAGTCCTGTATTTACTTTTCCAACTAGATAATAATTATTTTGTTGTTGAATAGTAAGATTAAAAGTAGAAAAAAATATGTTAAAAAACTAGAATGATAGATATTTTAAACAAAAACCATACCCTAAAACGAAAATATTAATTAATAAATGGAGAAAGTATTTAATTACAGTGAAGTACTAGTGAAAGTACTACTCTACTGAGATGAAACCGTAAGACTTCAATTTTACATATTAATTTGAAATAAGTTTGCATATTACATAATACTATGAAATTGACTATTATTTTATTTATATGCTTATATTGAAGTGGACGTGCCATAAATAAACAAGACGTCAATTCAGGCGAGGGAGACTATGTTGACTTGAGTTGACGGGTCAAGGTGTGCGCGGGACATTGAAGTTCTCATCGTTTCTCAGGTAGTGGGGATGGGATGGGTAGGACCTCCAATCCCATAATTCAGCATTTCCAATATTTATAATTACTTCATCACAAATTATAACACAGAAAAGAAAAGGAAAAAAAAACACACACACACTTTGCATTCTTTTAGTTGTAAATAAGATACGCCCATATCTTTCATGGAACCATTCAAAATCAACCTGCTGGGTTTTTTTTTTTAATATAAACACTTATTTTATATATCAGGTGAATGGAGTAGCGTGTGTATGGTTGCATTGCATGATGTAGGAGGATGAGGAGTACTTTGGGAAACTGGACTTGACTGGTCTGTCTCTATCAAAGATCCGGAATCTGTTCTTCGGGACGCGCGGAAAGACAATGGACATGGACAATCATCATCATGCATTCCTTATATTTAATCCTTAATCTATACTACTTGAACTTGAATTTGAACTTTATCTCGTTACTGTATCTATCATAAAAAAGATCTAGTAGTATATATATTCATCAGAAAAAGATACTAACATATAGTCCGGCTGTTATTTCATATGTAACAGACGTAAAGGCTACTACTTTATAATTAATTGTATCATCTTCCAATTCAAAAAACATATGTTAAAAACATATGATTTTGATTGGGTACAGTGAAATAGTCAATCATACTTTATTTCATTACATATAATTAAACTATACAATATACTACTACTTATTTGTAATTAATTCTAATCCACTCCAAGCCAATGACTCCAACGATTAAAAATTGGTTCCTCTCACTCTCCCTCCTCTCCTTCGATTCGATTATTATGAACCATCCATCATCCATCACCAGCCAATCATAATGCTCTCATCTCACACGCTGCAACGCCAGGTAAGCAACAAGTCGATACCCAACAAGCATAACAGTCAAAACCCCAACATCAACCCACAAACCAGTCAACCCCATTGACTTCACAAACGGAACATCACCAACACGACAATAAACACCACTCCCCTCACTCACTCATACAAATCATTCCATCATACTGCACACCCAACAACAACTTATAACAATAATAACTATAACTCAAATACTTCAACCACACAATAAACATAGGTATCTGCTGCACATAATACCCACCCGCCATCAAAAACACCAATGTCGTCACCGATGCTAGTGTCGTCGCCGGTTAATATCCATTAGCACAGCACCGATAGCTAATCCAAGTGACTGCGCCACTAGAACATTATATAGCACAACCAACAGCGATAACACGAACGTTACAAAGTTGGGTTTAAGTCCCGCCATCCAGTAGATAATCACTACGAATGCCCAGTTGGCAGTGCAAGTTCAAGTGGCAGATCACCAATGTACGTGCTAAGAAATACGATGAGAGACGATACATTCCCGACGAACGTTCTTTGATTAGTGTTCTTCTTTCTTGTGGAAAAGTGAACACCGCATTGTAAAGTGGATAAAAACCCCAGAACACTGTGAAGAAGAAGAGCAGTGCTATCCGATCTCTTAATGAGATTGTGGTGTACGCCACCATAGTAGTCCACCAAGTGTTGCAAACACTGATTACTTGAAATATTCTGAGTTTATTAAAAGCTTCGAATCTTCTCTCTTTCATTCCTCTTTGAACTAGAACTTTGAATTGTACCCACCAAGTGGTATTCCATTGCTGCTGTTGCTGTTTTCTACTCTGTTTTTGATAATAGCCACTTCTGATGCTCTGCGGTGGATATCTAAACTGCGAAGCTCAGTTTTAACTTGGGTGAGATTTTTTCATCGTAAGCTGATCAAAGCATCTCTTACTGATTTCATCTTCTCTTGTCCGGCGTTAATGAATTATAGTTATCATCTGATTGTTTGGAGTCATTATTGTTATAAGGTCCCAACTGCACAGAAAATCACAAATTAAACAATTAGATTAATCATATCTACTATATTAAAGTTTTTAAAAAACTACTGCAATTATATTATATATATATAACTCATTTTAAGAAAGTACAAAGCCACCACCACTTAAATACTCTCAAACAAAGAAAAAAAGAAGAGAAAAAGGTGGTGAGCAATCTACTGTGTATATATATATATATATAAAAAGAGAGCTAGATAGTCATTAATTCAATCAACTATCTCATCTCTTATCTATTTGTAGGATTCTAGTCTAGTCATCCATAATACTGATCAACTCACTACTCACTCACTCAGGTAGGAAAAAGAAATAGACAAATTAATGAAGTATATATATATATATGGGGTATTTGTGGAGCCCTGAAATCTATAACTGCGGTTTGGTTGTCTCCACTCTCTAACTCTTAATTATACTTTTTGTCCACTAACACACATCAACTTGTACTATTACTACTATTACTAAAGTGCAAAGTAGTACACTACACTACACTAAAACTAACATGAATGAATGAGTTCAATCATACTCTTCACCAGGCTAGCTACCTACTGTATTGTATGCCCTTTTTTCAGGCTGTAAAAAAGTCAGTACTACACTGGTTGCTATGCTACAATCACTTTTATTTATTTATTCTCATCATATTAACTCAACAAAAAGAGAGAGAGAGAGAGAGAGCATTGAGCAACACTATAAAAAGTAAATAAAATGCTGTGTGATGAGACGCAACTATCAGTCAATCACTAACATATAGTAGTAATAATAACACATTGTTTTCAAAAAAAAAAGTAATATATAACACTAAGCTAGCTAGTCTAAAAATGGGAACATATATATATATAATCGACTAATCGACAAGGAAACTCAGAGACACATGTATAGTAATAGTATAAAAAAGAAGGAACAAAGTAGCCACCGGCCATCGACACAGAGAGCTAGAAACACACAGCAGGAAACAGCAACATTATTCTCGTTTAATGAAATTCGGCCACAGAAAACATTAATTATTACTAGTATTAATTTACTATATCTATGGTTACTTCAGATTAGTCCAAACTCTAATCAACATAATTAATTTAATAATACTCCAACTCTTTTTGTTTTTTTTTTCTTAGTTAACCTTTAAGCCAAAGGCAAGCATGACAGATCATAATGCTATCAATCAATTAATTAATAATAAACTGATACTATGATTAAACAAACAATCATAATAAAAAAGTAAAAAAAAAAAAAAAACGTACCGCTTGCGAGATCGAGCATAACGTCGGCGGGATTAACATTAACCAGATCAGGGTCGAAAAACCCAATATCTGAGAAATAATCTAACGCAGCTGAACCTAACCCATAATAAATCGGACAACCTTGTGATAAAACCACCACTTTATCAAACATATGATATAATCTACTTGACGGTTGATGAATCGTTGTCACAACTGTCCGACCACCATCATTTGCTAACCGTTTAACCATACATAAGATCCTCATAGCTGTCGTTGAATCTAATCCCGAAGTTGGTTCATCAAGTAACAATAAACTTGGATTCAAAAGCATCTCTTGTCCAATACTCACTCGTTTCTTCTCACCTCCTGATATTCCACGGACGAGTGGACCACCCACCATACTGTCACGGCAGTGGTTAAGCCCCAGTTCTTCAATCACGCGTTCAACTTGTTCGGATTTGATTGAGTTTGGAGTTTTACTAGGGAGACGGAGAAGAGCGGTGAAATGAAGTGTTTCGTGGACGGTTAAGTGTGGATAGAGAACATCATCTTGTGCTACGAAACCAGTGTGACGTTTAACTGAACTTGAGAATGGTTGACCGTTGTAAGTTATTTTACCGGAGAGACGACCGGTTCCGGTTGTGGTGCCATGAAGACGACCTCCTAATGCGGTTAAGAGTGTGGTTTTTCCACTACCGGATGGGCCTAACATCGCGAGGATTTCACCGGGGAGACTGTACCGCTTAGGTTGTTTAAGATTGTTTTTTCTCTGGGTGGTGGTGATGGTGATCCCCGGAGTTTTACTTTGTATACTATTTCTTCGAACTGCATGAATGCATCGATTCCGCCGGCCGTTGGATTGATTAAATCATACTATAGTAATTAATTCTCAAGTGAAATGAAATTAACCAGCTAGATAGATAGATTACCTTTAGAGCTATTGGGAAGATGGGTGGCTCCAAATTGGTACTAGTAGTATTACTTTTGCAATTGACCAGTGGTGGAGGTGATGGCGAATCTTCATCGCGATGACCTTTGTTGCTGTCATTGTTGTTGTTGTTGTTGTCGGTTTCAGAATTTGAAGGATTCATCATCAGCTGAGCCATGTCTTTTTTCTTAATTAATCGTTTTTCAAAGTCGAAGAGAGAGAGAGAGAGAATGAGATCTTGGGGGAGAGGTAGGAGACAATAGCCTTTGAGACAGACAACTGCACCCGCGCCTTTGATCAGTTATTTGATAGCTCTAATTAGTGGTGGAAGGCGACATCTCATGGATTATATATATAGGCACATTATTCCTGTACCTCTGCTGCACAACTCAAACGAAATAAATAAATTATAAGGTAGTAGACAATAAAGACGACAATAGACAGGAGACTCTCGCCTTTTCTTTTATTCTTTCAATTCTGTTATATTATATGCTGATGGTTAAAATGATGAGGCCGGCTCTTCGTCTAATGTCTAGTACAATACTACTATTTTAATTTTATGGTACTAATAAAGAAACATGCTCCTCTCATGTCTGCCTTCCCATGGTGGGATCGCATTCGTAACTTTAATTCCTTAATTTCTTATTTATATTTATCTTCAGGACTCCCCTCCCCTGCCTTTATTTATCTGCTGTGCTTTTAATTCATCTAATTTTCGATTTATTAACGATTCCCTTTCTTTATATACTAGTTATGGTTTTTTTTATAATATAGGCACATGGCCTAGGGTGCCACAAGGGCAAATCAAATAACACCGACTCAATTCTTACATAACCTATCTAGTCCTACCTTACATAGACATAATACGGGATCTTACTAGAGATTTTGTCCTAGGGACCTACCGTCCTTCACGGCACCCCTCCCTGCATCTCTGACGACTCTTCCAGACTGGGGTAATCAGAGAGTACTCCTTTCCCCCACCATCGTCCTTCACGACGGCACCTCCCTTGCATCTCTGACGACTCTTCCAGGCTTGGTAATCGGAGAGTAAACTCCTTTCCCCCACCACCGTCCTTCACGGCGCACCTCCCTTGCATCTCTGACGACTCTTCAAGCTAGGTAATCGGAGAGTAACTCCTTTCCCCACCGTCCTACACTTCATTCCTCCACTAGTATTGTGTGTAAAAGGAAAAAAAGAAATACTAATTAAATAAGATATAGTTTGGACGATCAAGTATTCGGATTTGAGTTTCTATTAGCTTAGGCATATGTGTGTGTAGTGGCACTCGCAGCAGTCTACCGTTGGGCACCAAGTGTGTTGGTCCATGTTAGCACTGAAAATTTTATAGTCCATTATGTTTTTAATAGATAATAATTTTTTTTCTCTTCATGCCGAGATTGAACGTAGCCTTCGACTCCGCCTTCTCTTCGCTGGGGACGCCCCCTAAGTCGCATCTCCACTCTTGGTGTGCTGTTTTTTTTCTTTCGGAAATTTCATGATATACCCCGAGGTTTGAGCGAATTTACAAGATACCCGATGTTTCATTTTCATTACGAGATACCCCGAGGTTTCATTTTTTTACGATATACCCCTGAGTTTTGTTTTCATTACGATATACCCCTGAGGTTTCAATTTTATTACGAAATGCCCCTCAGTTCAGATTCTAATATATTATATTTTTCATATCCTTATTTTATCCTCGCACCATAAGCCCCGCAACATGGATTTATGGTCAAACTTTTAAAAATTAAAATATGAACAAAATGCACAGAAAAATTAAAGATCAATTAAAATTTTAATTCAATTTTAAAAAACATAAATAAAAGTATAAAAACAAATTAAAAAAATTAGAGTCATGAAGGTTTAAAATAAAAAAAATGACCAAACAACAAAAAAAAATCTATTTAAAAACTTATATTGTTACATAATTTAAAAACTATTATAGCAATTATATTTAAAGAACAAAAATGATTTTTATACTTGATTTTTCATTATTTCTATGTACTATATGAAATTGTTGCTTTTAATATTCTGTTATACTTTTTATAATTTTAATACATATCTAGGTAACTCCTTAACAAGTTATGTTTATTTTTCAAAATAATTTACTTTTTATTTTTTAGTCATTTCTATTTATTAATTTTATGTAACAATATAAGTTTTTAAAATAGATTATTTTTGTTGGTTAGTCATTTCTATTTATTTTAAACCTTTCATGATTCTTTTTTTTTAATTTGTTTTATACTTTTATTTATGTTTTTTAAATTGTAATAAAATTTTTAATTGATCTTTAATTTTTATGTGCATTTGTTCGTATTTTAAATTTTTAAAAAATTTGACTATAAACCTGTGTTACGGGGCATATGGTGCGAGGGTAAAATGAGAATATGACAATATAATATATCCGAATCTGAACTGAGGGGCATCTCGTAATAAAATTGAAACCTCAGGGGTATATCATAATGAAAATGAAACCTATATCGTAAAAAAAAATGAAACCTCAGAGGTATCTCGTTATGAAAATGAAACCTCAGGGGTATCTTGTAAAATCCGCTCAAACCTCAGGGGTATATCGTGAAATTTCCCTTTTTCTTTTGATAGTTTACTGCCAGCAGCTACAGGCATTGTACGCATCAAAACTTGATGCACCCATTACAATATACTAAAAGATGAACAAAAAGTGAACGAAACACAGTGTCCACGCGTGTGATGATGATTTACGCGAATCCCCACCAGTTTCAGATAATTATTCATTAAGTCAAGAGGAAGATGACCCAATAACCCCAAAGATCGGTTTAGTAAATAGCCCAAACCAAGGGCGGCCCACTCCGGTTTAAGGGAACTCGCTACCACGAATAAATCTATAGGTGGACCTATCCCCGGAGAACATTAACAAACAGAGTTGCAAGCGTCCAGTTCGGAGGAAGAAACTTAAGCAATCTCACATGAAAATATCTTCCGAAACAAGAGAGTGTTTCAAATATGGGCAGAGGCTACGGATCCATTGTTCGTACCCAAGGAGATCACTAGCAAACATTAACAGAATCCTGAGTAGAAACGGGAACAAAAATTAGTCAGGTCACTGAATCCTCTAGCGAAGTTGCCCACTATCCCATCCTTTCAGAGCCGCATCTTGGACGTTGTGTAACCTGCAACGTAGGGCGTTTTCGATTCCTCATGAGCTGATGAAGGACCTGAGTGCAACAGACTAATTGATTGAAGAGATCGGCTGCAGTACGAGTAAGAAAGATGCAAATCAGCTGGGCCGCTTAAGCTACGAAAGCAAGCAAGGGCTCTAAAGGAAGAACTAAAGTTTTAAAACAAAGGATTTTCTTTGAATTTTATTTATATGTTTTTGGTTGGTCTTAAGTTGGGTATGTACGAAGTTTAGTACCCCGGCAAAGTGTAATCCTTTGCTGATAAACCAGAATTCTGGTTACTCATCGCTACATTTGTAGCCCACTGATAAAAAAAAAGAGCATCAAATTAAAGGAGAGGAGAGAACTTGGCTGCTAATGAAAGTATGCAAAGGGACGAAGCTATGGCTATGCTTCAGCGGACTCAATATCTGTCACCAACTTGCAGATTTCTAATCAAATTTTGCTTCCTATTCATGAAGGTCTTTCTGTGGGAATATTGAACATCTACATCACCATCACTTAAAGATTACTCTCGGGGTAGTTGGTACCAAAGGATGCTCTTTTGCACACATTGTTCGTCAGATTTTCGCTACTAGTTTATTTCTTTCGTTTTCTTGATCGGGGTCATGAACTGTTTGCTCATCCTTTATATCGATCTCAACCAATTCAGCGAGTAGGTTTTCCAAGTTTTATCAACATTCTCAAAGATACTTGAAAACCATTCCTTCGGCGGTTTCTTTTCTATTAATTCCTCTTATATTTTGAATGTAACCTTTATCGACATTTTGTTGGATCCATCGACTTTTTCTAAGGGTATTTTCAATATTTTGAAGGGATAAATGAGAATTTGGGAAAAAATACCAAGTATGCGGCCGTAATTTAGACGACGGATAGGGTCATTAGTTTTCAGAGGAGGGGATGATATGGCTTTGATCGATCCATCTTGTTATGGGGAGGAGGCCAATGTTGGCTCCGGGTTAAGAAAAAAATCAAGTTGGATTCCTGGTAGAGATTCTGTGTTTGGGCTTAGATTATTCAGTGGGGTCCTTGGGTAGTTTGAGCATTCTATCAAGGATATGCCCTCTTGAGGTTGGGGACTACTGTAAGGGTGTGGAGGGAAGGGGGTTTGTGTTGGTTGTGAGGTTGAGAGTAAGGAAAGGAATGCAGAGTGTGTGGATCTGGGTCGTGGGACTCAAAGAAAGTTGGAAAGTCTATAGTGTTGCTTGAGCTTCAGTTGGGGGAGATTGGACATCTCTCACTTGTTGCAACTGCATAAGATGAGAGTTGAGCTCTGTTGCAGCAGCGGCAGGTTTGTATGTGGGATAGAAAAAGTTCTGTTGTTTAGAGTAGCCAGATGGTTTTTGACGGGAGGTACCATGCCAAGACATGGTCATTCGCCCGATGGTAGCTAGCGACTCTACAATGACTGCTGGGATGTGAACAGTTGCTAGTACTTTCTTTTTTCCAGAGACTAGGAGTTGAAAGTCTGTGGGTATCTCTTCGAGGTAGACAGTACACTGATTGAAGGGTAGGATAGGAGAGTACTTTTCAATGGCCAATTTCGATTCCAGTGATTTCCCACCGATTGTGTAAGGGCCCGTTCGTTTGCAAGAGGTAAAAAACTGATTCCATTAATGTGACATTAAGCTACACTTTTCCAATCCACATTAAGCCCCGATTTTCAACTGGGTCGTTCGTTGGTGAGCTGCTTCTTCCCTTCAGCAAAACTGATCAATAGACACAATTGCCCCTTTTCTTCTCCTTCCCAGCGCACACTCCATTTTTCTTCTACATTCGCAAAAGCATACGAAAGGGAAACACTCATAGCCGAGAGAATCATCGGAGGCCTCTCGTTCTCGAATGCCGGAGCCCTTAGCTGCCCACCAAATTATTGTTATTGATGGAAGTAGAAAGATTTTCAAAGAGAACGAAGATTCATATGTGCGAACAACCAAACTTTTTCGAGAAATTGAATTGCGTCAAATTTGGTTGGATCGGGGAAGGAAGAATTCTATACGATAACACAAGTTTCTCCTTTCCCTTTTGGTTTCGTCAAAGCAAAGCAGCAACGAAGAAAGTGCTTGAATCTGGAAAATAAATCCTAGGGTTTTTCTGGGTTGGTTTATTTTGCCTCTTGTTTACAGAGAGAGGGAAGAGGGAAGAATCTTGGTCAATCAATTTGCTCTCGTACGAAACCCAGTAAATTGAGGGGTAAATGAGTAATGTCTCAGCGTTGAAGATCCACAAATCGCTTGGACAAATCCAAACGCAGGTAAATGAAGCTTTTTGATTAAGTTGGTGATGCTGCAAAACGTGATGACAATTCGCATGAATGTCCCATCCGGCATTGTTGATTGAGGCGGCTTAATCCATATTTATCGCATTAAGACCGTTAACGAACGGGCCCTATGGCTCTGTTTGGACGTTCTTCATTACCATTTCCATTTCTTGCTTCTTCATCTACTTTCTCAGAGAACGATGTGGCCAGGGAGTTTTGGTCAAAACATTGTGTTAGCTCATCCGACCAGAACTCTACAACTCCAACTTTGAATTTAGTATTTCCCAGTTTCACTACCATCTCTTGGTTTATAATCTTCATAATTTTTGTTTCAATGTGAACAATGGCTTCAAGAAAATTTGGCAATCTGGACATATCATTTTCAATTGCCAAGACGTGGCCAAGCGTTTCAGCAAGTTGATGAACATTCTCCTCTGACCACCCATGAATTGGTATACCCCTTATTGCAATACTTGTCACTCTAGATTCAGGTTGGTCTTCTTGTCATTCTCCACCAATAATTCGAAAATAGGTTAGTTTTTTGTGCTTGTTTCACTTTCCAATTTTTTGTAAATGTTGGTGTTAGTTTGATGTCACTGTAATACCCCCATCCCACATCGGGATATGAGTAGTATTGTGAGTTCCTTATATGTAAACACATGGGTTGACTACAACAACAGGCCTTCCACTTTTAAGCCCAAGTTAGGATTGAGGGCCTAAAGTGGCTAGTTTTCAAGCCTGGATGGTTTAAGAGCTAGGTTGTTGTACAGTTACCCATATGGGGTGTTACAATTGGTATCAGAGCGGACTCGGGACCGTGTCGGGATGGGCAACCCGACACCTACCGAGGAGATCCATGGGACTTGGATATTAGGCTTGCGACGAGGACGTCGCGTTCTTTGAGTGGGGGAGTATGTAATACCCCCATCCCACATCGGGATATGAGTAGTATTGTGAGTTCCTTATATGTAAACACATGGGTTGACTACAACAACAGGCCTTCCACTTTTAAGCCCAAGTTAGGATTGAGGGCCTAAAGTGGCTAGTTTTCAAGCCTGGATGGTTTAAGAGCTAGGTTGTTGGACAGTTACCCATATGGGGTGTTACAGTCACAATGTTCTTATTGGTTGATTTAAGTGATTATGAGTGTGATTGATGAATTGGTATGATTCAAACAATTCAATTTATTCATTTGACGCAAAATCATAAGTATGACGGCACACTAGTGCAGAAAATGTTTAATACCACAGTTATTTTTCTTAAAAACCACCATTTATAATGGTAAATGCTCGCGTCACATATTAAGAAACGACTATAAACGACGGTTCGTAATCGTCGTTTAAAGTAAGGAAAAACCACGGTTTGAGGAAACCGTTGTTTAAGACCGTTTCTCCCGTGGTATTAATTGACTTTATACGACGGTTCCGAGTTTAAACTGTGGTATATAGTGACACTTATACGACGGTTTCAAATAAAACCGTGGTATAAAGTCGTTAAAAAACGACGATTATTTAGTAAACCGTGGTTTATAGTCTCGCGCCATAAACTTTTAAAACCACAGTTTTTCAATGAACCGTGATTTTTTTTAGTTTTTTTAGCCTACCATGTGTTTTCAAACACAACCCAATAGAATCACATATACAACCTGTACAAGACATCCAACTGGTATTGCCCTTTGGCAACCAACCACACTATATGCACAACTAGCAAAACAAGTTGCTAGTTTGAATTGCAACATCTAAATGAATTGCAACCAAACATATTCAGCTTTCATCAAAAATAAGAGAGAGTAACTTTACAAACTTTTAAAGTCTACGTTGCTTCAGCACAAACAAAATGTAAGTCTAACTACACTAGGAGAAGATCTAAGAAACGCTTAAGTAATTTTTACACCAAAACTGCGATAAATGTTCTCTTACAAAATCCAGGCCCGCTTTGGCATATGTGGCCCGTGCTTTTGTGAAAAACAAAACGATCTTTCCATTAAAAGAAACTGATCATCATTAGCACACATAATTTTTATAATGTAAATAACTTTAACTACAACTTCGATTGGTATTGGTTACCTTGTCATCATCAGTGTGTCGATATTTTTAACAATCTCATACATGTACCGCATCATATAATAGCCACAGCTCCGTGAATCAGGCTGTTTAGGACACTGTCATCTCACCATCCATGGATTACCAAATTTTATACAGATCAAGAAAATTAAACGTTTGAAGTACAAACATGCTTAAAATGATTACTTATAGATATGTAAGTCAAGTTCATGAAGGAGAATGGTTTACCCATGTCACTTAAACCAATCTTATGACCACTGCATAAATATAGCATAAAATAAAGCCATTTATTAGATGTGAATAATCCAGGATAAGCTTAAAACAAATGCAAATGCATGAAAATTTTAAAGACTCACTCCTTCAACAATTTCTCTATAGCGATCTCTCGATGGTCATCAGCACCTAACGAGTCTAGTATCAACAAGCATGAGGTGTCGATACACAACACCACCAACATCCAATGATTGCTACCACAGGTAAAACAAAGAATGTGTTGTAGAACATATATTTAATTTCAATAAATCACATAAATGTAGTTAGGAAGCAAAACATCCAGTTATTATATACTTACATTTGATGATATGGGATTACCAAATATCTGCTTTGTCTTCGCACCGCAGCACAAAATCCACGCCTCATGTGTTGTGTACATTGCTCACCATTCAATGCGGTCTGATTTGCTGACATCAATTGCGGACACAAGAAAGTGATGACAGCTAAACTGTTGTTCTTTGCAGTCTAGCAGTCAAACTCCTAAACAACATTTTTTAAAAAAGATATGTTAAATAGCTTAAAAAATGAAAGATAATTTAATAATTTAAACGACACTTACACACAATAGGCCTCAATCACAACAATGTTAAGAATGTCTTCCATCAAAAATTCCTTAACATCACTTACGGAAATCATCAGATCCATGGGCTCACTGGTGTGGAAAATATGCATAGGCACTCTCATGTTGAGCTTGGTGACACTCTGCTCCTTCTACATGAGAAAGTCATACAACATTGTTTGTCTATATGTCAACTTCTTCAGAAACTTGGGCGCCAGAATGGGGGATCTCCTAGGAGTCAGATCGAAAGGTTTCACCACTTGCTTTTTGACATGTACAACCCTTCTAATGAATATTTAGTATATATAGCCATCTCTTGGTTTATAATCTTCATAATTTTTGTTTCAATGTGAACAATGGCTTCAAGCAAATTTGGCAATCTGGACATATCATTTTCAATTGCCAGGACATGGCCAAGCGTTTCAGCAATTTGATGAACATTCTCCTCTAACCACCCATGAATTGGTATACCACTTATTGCAATACTTGTCACTCTAGATTCAGGTTGGTCTTCTTGACATTCTCCACCAATAATTCAAAAATAGGTTAGTTTTTTGTGCTTGTTTCACTTTCCAATTTTTTGTAAATGTTGGTGTTAGTTTGATGTCATAATGTTCTTGTTGGTTGATTTAAGTGATCATGAGTGTGATTGATGAATTGGTATGATTCAAAAAATTCAATTTATTCATTTGACGCAAAATCATAAGTATGACGGCACACTAGTGCAGAAAAGGTTTAATACCACGGTTAATTTTCTTAAAAACCATGGTTTATAAACGTGGTATATGCTTGCGTCGCATATTAAGAAACGACTATAAACGACGGTTCACAATCGACATTTAAAGTAAGGAAAAACCACGGTTTGAGGAAACCGTTGTTTAAGACCGTTTCTCTCGCGATATTCATTGACTTTATACGACAGTTCCGAGTTTAAGCCGTGGTATATAGTGACACTTATACGACGGTTTCGAATAAAACCGTGGTATAAAGTCGTTAAAAAACGATGGTTATTTAGTAAACCGTGGTTTATAGTCTCGCGCCATAAACTTTTAAAACCACAGTTTTTCAATGAATCATGGTTTTTTAAAATTTTTTTTAGTTTTTTTAGCCTACCATGTGTTTTCAAACACAACCCAATAGAATCACATATACAACATGTACAGGGCATTCAACTGGTATTGCCCTTTGACAACCAACCATACTATATATGCACAACTAGCAAAACAAGTTGCTGGTTTGAATTGCAACATCAAAATGAATTGCAACCAAACACATTCAGCTTTCATCAAAAATAAGAGAGAGTAACTTTACAAACTTTTAAAGTCTACGTTGCTTCAGCACAAACAAAATGTAAGTCTAACTACACTAGGAGAAGATCTAAGAAACGCTTAAGTAATTTTTACACCAAAACTGCGATAAATGATCTCTTACAAAATCCAGGCCCGCTTTGGCATATGTGGCCCGTGCTTTTGTGAAAAACAAAACGATCTTTCCATTAAAAGAAACTGATCATCATTAGCACACATAATTTTTATAATGTAAATAACTTTAACTACAACTTCGATTGGTATTGGTTACCTTGTCATCATCATCAAGTGTGTCAATATTTTTAACAATCTCATACATGTACCGCATCACATTATAGCCACAGCTCCGTGAATCAAGCTGTTTAGGACACTGTTATCTCACCATCCATGGATTACCAACTTTTATAAAGATCAAGAAAATTAAACGTTTGAAGTACAAACATGCTTTAAATGATTACTTATATATAAGTCAAGTTCATGAAGGAGAATGGTTTACCCATGTCACTTAAACCAATCTTATGACCACTGCATAAATATAGCATAAAATAAAGCCATTTATTAGATGTGAATAATCCAGGATAAGCTTAAAACAAATGCAAATGCATGAAAATTTTAAAGACTCACTCCTTCAACAATTTCTCTATAGCGATCTCTCGATGGTCATCAGCACCTAACGAGTCTAGTATCAACAAGCATGAGGTGTCGATACACAACACCACCAACATCCAATGATTGCTACCACAGGTAAAACAAAGAATGTGTTGTAGAACATATATTTAATTTCCATAAATCACATAAATGTCATTAGGAAGCAAAATATCAAGTTATATACTTACATTTGATGATATGGGATTACCAAATATCTGCTTCGTCTTCGCACCGCAGCACAAAATCCACGCCTCATGTGTTGTGTACATTGCCCACCATTCAATGTGGCCTGATTTGCCGACATCAATTGCGGACACAAGAAAGTGATGGCAGCTAAACTATTGTTCGCTTGCAGTCTAGCAGTCAAACATCTAAACAACATTTTTTAAAAAGATATGTTAAATAGCTTAAAAAATGAAAGATA
Organism: Limonium bicolor; assembly: GCA_023374045.1. Classification (NCBI taxonomy): domain Eukaryota; kingdom Viridiplantae; phylum Streptophyta; class Magnoliopsida; order Caryophyllales; family Plumbaginaceae; genus Limonium; species Limonium bicolor. The sequence goes on along the minus strand of CM041777.1, from coordinate 34,075,894 downwards.
ATTTAATAATTTAAACGACACTTACACACAATAGGCCTCAATCACAACAATGTTAAGGACGTCTTCCATAAAAAATTCCTTAACATCACTTACGGTAATCGATCATCAAATCCATGGGCTCGCTGGTGTGGAAAATATGCATAGGCACTCTCATGTTGAGGTTGGTGACACTCTACTCCTTCGACATGAGAAAGTCATACAACATTTTTTGTCTGTATGTCAACTTCTTCAGAAACTTGGGCACCAGAATGGGGGATATCCTAGGAGTCAGATCGAAAGGTTTCACCATTTGCTTTTTGACATGTACAACCCTTCTAATGACTATTTAGTATATATATATTTATTTGAATGAGTAATTAAAATTTCTTATTGTTTCTCTTCTTCCACATAAAAAATACTAACCAAGTAATGTTAATCAGCTACTAATCAACAAAAGCAACACTAGGGAATTAGACACAGTTGAATTTGATATAGCTATAGACTTCAAGTAATGTTAATCAGCTACTAATAAAAAAGCTAGCTGGGTTTAATTACCGGAATTGAAGATTTGGATGAAGACAGACGACTTTAGGTGGAGGAGGACCGATGCCACGACACGACGGTTCAGGCGCGAATGTTTCTTCACAAGGAGCCAAAAAAGAAATCAGAAACTTATATTGTAAAATTACCGTGAGTTAATAGATAAGTACGATTATGTAACCAGTTTTAATGAAGATTTTCCATCTTGTCTTCAAACCCGTATGTGCGAGTCAACTCCGGCAATTTAATCTCTGAAGAAATGCAGATACAACCAGAATATGAAGAAAGAGGCATAACATGTATGTTCCTTAATATGTTCCTTAATTCGCCGATTAGAGGTTGCAAAATTATCATGAGTTTGCTTCACAAGGTGCAACAGAAGAAATGGAAAACTTCTATTGTTATTAATTTCCACATAGAGAAGAAGATAAGTTCGAGTATATATTACCGTGATTAAGGTTCAGGAATTAAATATTTCATTTACTCCTCTTCAATGGATAGATGCTCAGATACAGGTGCTTCAAGTTTTAGTGAGTTGTCTCTGAAATTTGTAATGACATAGATAAAAATAAATAGGCATGAGTGAAGCATCACACTGTGAAATTGCCGCAAGTGTTTGTAAAATTTGAGTAGCAAAGACACAACACAGGAAAAAACAGATATTTGTTTTTGTTGCATAAGTACCGTGATGTAGAAGATAAGCTCAGGTTGCAAACAAAGGAAAGAAAACAAATCCTAGATGATGAAGAAGATATGTTTTACGTACTCCGCACTTGCTATGCATTACCGAACACAATAGCAACACCATATATAATGTTGAAATCTACATGGACAATCATTCTTGCTTTACTTTTTAGAAAAAAGTAAACATTATGACTTATATTGATGTTTATAGAATAATATTGGACTCTTAATCTATAAGGTGGATAATGAAACTAATTATTGACAGCTAGGGTGGGTGGTCTGGTCGTAGTAGTATTAGTATAGAAATTTTAGAGGGTAAAATTCTCATAAATATTATAGTCACTAGCTTCATTTATTGTATTTTTGCTGTAACATATGTATATGAACAGTAAAGGTGCATGTCTTATATCCTAATATATTTTTGATCATCTCAGTATATATGTAAGTAGTTGTTTTAGCTATTTTATATAGCAGAGAAATCACAGGACTGGATGAAACCCATACAAATATGCTACAAAATTTGTAAAGCCCAACAAAGCCTTATCAGGCTACTACACACTATGTTGCCAATTCCATCATCTAATCTAACCATGCAGCTTCATAACCAACAACATGTGGGAGGTAGAGAAGCTGAGTAACTTTGTAAGAGATCACAAGATGACACTCACTTCCTACCTCTTACACAGTTCAACTGCCCAAAATAATTAACAAGAAGAAAGCAAATCTATCAATAGAACCATAATATAAGCTAGTTGGTCTTTGATACTCAACATCGAGAGCTTTACTTTCTCCTCCTCAATACTAAAAATACACCAGTCACTTATGCTAAACATTTCAAAAGAATCTTAGAGGCGATGCATTATTTTCATAAAGCCAAAATAACATGAACAAATCTATTAAATAACATGAACACATCTATAACAACACACGAAAAATAACTCTACATCATCTTCCACATTAGAAGTCACTAGCATATTCCCTTGCACAACTCATACATAACACAATGCTAAGGAATCCTACCAAAAAGCGCCAAGATTCTAACCTCATTTCTCCTTCCTATCCATCAATCCTCCACAAAATCATAATTTCATCAAAAACATGGTAATATATACTATAGCTAGCTTCTTCAAAGCAAATACCCTACCAGCTTCTCTAATGTTTCTCTATATGGCAAGAATCGCTCCTCAATGCTACCAATCAGCTACAAAAAAAAACTAGCTAGGGTTTGTTAAGTACCGGAGTGAAATGAGGATGATGTTGTCCGGGCCGATGATGGTAGGCACGACTGGTGCATTTGCGTGACGGTGGCAGGTTCGAGCGGTAGGTGGCGGGATGATGGCAGTTCGAGCGATGGAGGTGCGGTATGGGAGGAAGCAGGGTGGTAGGCGTGCTAAAGCAAACGTCGACTCGATCGATGGTGGCAACAGGCGACGGAGGAAGACGGGGTGAAGATGGTGACTGGGCTGGACGATGATGGAGTAGACAGGAATTATAGAGAGGAAGAAAAAACGGGAGAAAGAAGAAGAAGATAGTCGATGGGGTTGTTCATATTAATGACTTTTAAACCACGGTTTTTCGATAAAACCGTCGTTTAAAACCTATGCGACACAAGCAATAAACCACGGTTTCGTGGCAACCGTGGTTTATAATATTTAGCACCAACCCATAAATGACGGTTCCAGTGGAAACCGCGGTTTATATGCTAAACCGTCCCACTATAAATGACGGTAATAGGTGGAACCGTCGTTTATCTTCTAAGGCCGTGAACTATAAATGACGGTTCAAAAAAGAACCGTTGTTTATCTGATGAGCCGTGCAACATAAATGACAGTTCTTCTTTAAACTGTGGTTTAAAAACTTTAAACAACGGTTAGTTTAATAACCGTGGTTTAAAGGCTATCATTTAAAATCTTTTTTCTACTAGTGGCAAGATGTTCAACAAAATGCATTTACCAGTTTTAGTAATTTGTATGATATATTTTTATTCTTTGTGTAAAGTAGTTGATAACTAATGATGTTTGATGGATTAAGATATGCATTTACATAAAAATATAGTTCAACTTATTCTTAATTTGATTTATCTCATGCTGTCATGTAATCACAAAAATATCAGCCATTGATACCTCTTACAATTTACCGGTTAATTTTGCAATGCTAACTATTCAAGTACCCACCAAATGCTGATCATTCTGTATAACTCTTGTTGGCTTAAACAAGTTAAGCTTGTTTCATTTGACATGACCTTGAAGAAGTTATGAATTATTTTCTGAGTAATGATTATATTCTTAATACAGTTCTACATGTCTACGATAAATGCAGGAGCTTGATGATGGAAAGGTTCTTATTCGATTGACACATTTGTATGAGGTTGGTTACTTTATAAGATGTTACTTTAGTTTAGGCCATATGAGGTTCTCAATATATATATATATGTTCATGGAACACTAGCATTATCTTGTCATTTAATTTGTTGAAACCATGAGTAGGTCGGAGAAGACAAGGATCTGTCGGTTTTGACAAGCGTGGAACTAAACAAGCTTTTTCGATCAAAAAAGGTGAAAAGATTGAAAAACACTCGACACATATCACATGAAGGCTAAACTGGTAGCTAGTAAATTCTTCCTTTTTTTACCTAAGAAAAGAACCTTGTGTTGTTTGTTTGTTATCCTTTAGATTGCTAAAGTGACAAAGATGAGTATGTCCGTCAACCAAGAAAGATCTGAAATGGAGGAAAATATTCTTATTCATCAAGTTTGATGAATCACATGGAGAGATGCTTGACGCCTTGTAATAATGAAGAGATGAGCTACATTGTAAGAGACTACACTTGGATTTCTTTTTTTTTTTTTGAAAACTGAGACTACACTTGGAATTGATTACACTCATCCATCCCATCCTCTAATAATATGGAGTTTCTGCTGTCATCTAGAACTTTTAAGGTTTCTTTGGACCAAATAAATCTTTAGTGCTTACTAGTATTTGTTTCATTGTGTATGTTACCAAGCTGTAACTTCTATTCCTGGTACTCTCTTTAGTTCGGGGTATGCTAGTCCCTTATTGTGTATTGTAGACTTAAGATGTTAGTCTCTAGTGAAACCTTGTGTTTCACCTCTTCTCTTCTCTTCTCTTCTGCTATATGTGGGAAAAAAACATTTTCGGTGGTTGTTAGGTTGAAACCGTCGAAAGTGGACAATTTTTTTATAAAAAAAAACCCATTTTGGCGGTTTTTAAGACGAGAACCTTCAAAAAGGCCCGTCAATTCTGGTGTCATTTGCTCTTTTTAGGCGGCTTGGATTTATGAACCACCGAAAAATTTCCTTTTTTTGGCGGTTTTATTTTCAGTGGATCAAAACCAACGAATATAGCTTAAAAACAAGCCGAAAATGATATATTTTGTATTGGTTTTCTCTCGCTACTGCCATTTTCGAGTTACTCCAACTTCCAATACAAAAGTAAGGGTAAAATGGTATACTTTTTCCTTCTTAATTATTGTGTCCAGAGGTAGAACATCATTTGAGGGAGTATTTGTTTCATGTATATATTAAAAAGACTTATGATTCACATATGAGAATTAAAATACATTATAAGACAATATAATACACATCAAAATAGTACTACAAATCTTGAAGAATCATTGTATCATTTTAGTGTGTCCTCATAAAACATACTAAACTCGAAATTTTTTATTTTTGTCAGAGCATATCATTGATTGATCTTGTTTTAACGAGATTAAATTTAGATAAAGATTGACACAAAATTTTTATATTTTGTAAGATATATTTACTTCTAATTAAAACTTTATGGTGTGTTCACTTCGCGCAACAGAAACAGAATGAAATCAGGAAAAGGTTGAGGGGAAAAGAAATAGATTCCCCTTGATTAAAAAGTTTGTTTGGTTTTAAATTGGAAACAAAATTGAATTCTGCATCATTTCCTTTGCCGTTGTTTGGTTTTGAATATAAGGGAATCACTCTTCTCTTAAAAATAAAGATATACTTGTTTTATTCATTAACATAATGTAATAATTTATGTTTCCAAATCTCAAAATGATCATCCATATTCATTCATTTGTTTAACATTTAATAGTTAACAAAATATAAATTAAAAATAATCTTAATATATATTCAGTAAAAATATAAACACTTTAATCAAAATAAAAATTATTAATTAATTATATCAAAATTATGTTATAATTCAAAAATATTTGCTATATATTATAAATATTTATCTAACATACATAAATTAGATAACGTTTAATATTTTAAGAATAAGTTTCTATGTTAATATCTTGTTTTATATTTCTCAATATTTTTTGGTATTAACTAAAATATTTTAGTTCACATTGAACTAAAAAATATTTAGTTTAATTATTAATATTTACAATAATACAAAGTTTATTAAAATGAAATAAAATAATAACTTTTTTTTATTAAAGTGACTTGTTTATGATAATGAAATACTACCTCCGTTCAACAATATCTGTCATTTTAGAAACTTGCACACTTATTAAGAAAAGTAAAAAAAATGACGCACGTATCCCTACTTTTACTTTTCTGTCTACATAACAATTACTTTTGTGTTGAATAGTAGGGATAAAAGTGGAAAAAGTGTGTAAAAGCTAGATGACTATAATTTGAACAAGAATCACACCCTAAAATGACAGTTATTAATTAACGGAGGGAGTAATTAATAATGACTATACTTAGTTTTTAGTACTTATAATATAATCATTTATTTCATATTAGTAATTTTAAAAAAGTCTTATGGTATAATTTTTAAATCTAAAATTTAAAAAATTTTGTTTTAAATATAATTATATGTAGTATTTAAGATATATATCTGTATTAAATAGAAATATTTACACTACAGCATATAAGGTCTATGGAGGCAACACAAGGTGCCTCTATAACAAAAAATGCCTTTGTAGATATTTAGAGACGACAAAACGGTTGCCTCTAAAGGGTCACCCCGGTTGATTATGGAGGCGACAAAAAGGTTTATCTTTGTTGATTGAACCTACTGTGAAAGGAGCGAAGGATGATCGAAGTATGAAAGGAGAGAAAACAAGAGAGAATCGTGGTGCGAAGAAGAAGAAAGAGGGGAGGAAACTCGACGATTAGGAGAGAATAGAAAAGACGGAGAAGAAGGAGTGAAGGAAAAATGAATTATACTTTTCATATATGATCGAGAGAGCATCCCGATAATCGATTATATACAAGGTAATAAAGCCGTTGTTTAACGGGAAACAGAGAAAGTAAACAACGGCTAATCAAGCTAAAGAAAGGATTAACAAAATAGAGTAAGTGGGGAAAATGTAAATCCTAACACCCCCCCTCAAACCGTAGGAAAAAGGGTTTTTGCTAGGTTTGAAGTGTTGAACATTCCCATGGATGTTAGTTGTTGATGATAATCCTTTCCTGCCAAGGTTTTAGTGAGCATGTCAGCCTTCTGGTGTTTGTTTGAAATGTGGATGACATCAATGAGACCCGCCTTGATTTGGTCACGAACATAATGAACGTCTATTTCAATATGCTTCGTTCACTCGTGGAGGACCGGATTGTGGGCGATGTAGACGGCGGATTTATTGTCGCATTTCAAAGGTATATGAGTGATCTCGTTGATATCAAGTTCATTCAGAAGACGGGAGAGCCAAGCCAATTCCGTCGTGACGCGTCGGAGAGCCCGATATTCGGCTTCGGCGGAGGAGAGGGAAACAGAAGCTTGCTTCTTGGATTTCCAAGAAACGGGGGAACCTCCAAATAGAATATAATATCCACTCACGGACCTGCGAGAAATAGGACAAGATGCCCAATCAGAATCGCAGTATGCGGATAATGAATAATCGGTAGTATTGTTTAGAAAAATGCCGTAGCCAAGAGTCCCCTTGATGTATTGAAGGACATGAATAGCGGCCTCCCAATGATTTTGACAAGGTTGCTGATTGAATTGGCTCAAAAGTTGAACGCTGAAGTTGATATCTGGACGAGTGTTGATGAGGTAATTTAGCTTGCCGATGAGACGACGGTATTCGGTGGCATCGTGTAGAGGAGGCCCATCTTGCAACTGAAGTTTCGTGCCCGGGGTAAGAGGACTAGCAACCAATCGCTTAGATGTGATGTTGTAGTCGGCAAGAAGATCAGAAGCGAATTTAGTTTGTGTTATACCGACTCCGTTGGAAGTGTAGTGGAACTCGAGCCCAAGGAAGAAAGTGAGTGTGCCCAAATCTTTGATTTTGAAAGATTGATGAAGGACATTCTTGACTTGAAGAATCTTTGCATCATCGTTACCACATAGGATAATATCGTCAACGTAGACACCAAGGAATAGAACGGACGTACCGTGTCTCCACTTGAATAAAGAGTGGTCATTATCTGAAAGGACAAAACCGAGGTTAGTAAGACTAGTGGAGAGTTTAGCATACCACTGCCGAGAGGCTTGTTTTAAGCCGTACAAGGATTTTTGCAATTTGCACACAAAACCGTTGGTATTGGTGGTTAGGCCATCGGGAATTTTCATGTATATTTCTTCGTGTAGATCACCATGGATAAAAGCGTTGTTGATATCGAGTTGATGAATTTTCCAACGTCGCTTTATGGCCACGCTCACCAAAACTCGAATTGTTGTCATCTTGACGACCGGGGAAAAAGTTTCGTGAAAATCTATCCCTTTTTTTGTGTAAACCCGCGTACGACTAGTCTTGCCTTGTACCGTTCAATGGTTCCGTCGGCTTTGTGTTTAGTACGATACACCCATCGGCATGTAATGCATCTTTTTCCTTTTGGGAGTTTGACAAGTGTCCACGTTTGATTTTCTTCAAGAGCTTGAATTTCAGCATTCATAGCATCTCTCCATTCTGGATACTGCATGGCATCTTGATAAGAAAGGGGTTCAAGAGGGCATTGAATTCTAACCTGCGAACAAATAGTGCGTGAAGGAATAATGTCAGTAATAGAATTCAATTGCGGTAGAAGATTAGGCCGGTAATGTTCGAGACGCGTGGAAAGAATTTCAGAAAAGGGGTCGAGAGTAGTTTGATAACATTCGTAGTCTGCTAATCTGGTTGGCATCTGTCTCGTTCTCGTGGATCGGCGAATGTTATCCGGCCCAATAGATGAAGAAGACTGAAAGAGATTATTGTCGGAAGGAGAATTATCGGGCCGAGAGTTGTTGCTGCTGTCTGGGTCCACGATAATTTGGTTATTGTTTCTGGATTCCGACATCTCAGCATCAGCCTTTTCATCGGGAACGGTAATATTCTCTGATGCGTCAAGGAGAGCGGTGGCATCTTTATCTTTCTTCTTGAATCGTGGGCCTGGGTTGTCATGGTAATCTTCATGATCTTCGTCGATGGCAACAGGAAATGGAGGACAGTTGGGCTCTTCGGACTTGTTTTTCTCGGCGGGCCTTTCCTGCAGAGGGAAAACATCTTCAAAGAAGGTTAAGTCGCGACTGGTAACGACTTTGTTCTCCTTGATCAGCAGAATTCGATGACCCTTTTTACAAAGGCCAGGCCCAAGATAAACACCCTTATGCCCACGATCATCAAACTTGGACTTCTTAACAGCCGGCCCAGTGTGGTAAACCAAAGATCCAAAGGTCTTAATATTGTTCAAGTTTGGGGGAGAACCATATAAACACTCATAAGGAGATAACCCATTTAAGGTAGAAGATGGTAACCTATTAATGAGGAATGTAGCCATAAGAATGCTTTCCCCCCAATATGTAATATCAAGACCGGACTGAAAAAATAAAGCACTGGCTGTTTCAAGCAAATACCGATGTTTTCTTTCGACAACTCCGTTTTGTTGAGGAGTGTATACACATGTGGTTTGATGGATGATGCCTTTTTTATGAAAGAATTCTTGAAGAGCTATGGAAGTTCCCAATTCATAGGCGTTGTCAGAACGCACTACTTTAACAAACTTATTGAATTGACGTTCAACCATGCAAATGAAATTTTGTATGTGTTGAGAAGCATCGGATTTAGATTTCATAAGAACAACCCAAGTACTTCTACTAGCATCATCCACAATAGTTAGAAAATATCGACACCCATCATGATTAATAGTAGGACAAGGTCCCCATGTATCAATATGAACAAGATCAAAACAATGCTTGGATCTATTCTTGGAATGAGAAAAAGGCAATCGATGTCCCTTAGCTCTAAAACATACATCACAAACAAAATTATCGGGAATATCATGTTTATGAATCAGACCCATTCGCATCATTTTATCTAAAGGAGGGTGCCCCATTTTTCTATGCCATCTCAACAGATCAGTACTACAAGAGTTACCAAAAACAGAACAAGAAACATCATCTTTACAAGTGTCAAAGAAACTGCGTAAAAGATCCACATCCAGAAAGTATAACCCGCCTTCTTGAAAACCAATCCGCTGCTTATTCCTCCAAGTATGGTCCTGCAGATAGCAAAAGTTAGAATCAAAGGAAACCACACAATTATTCTGTTGAGCTAGTATACAGACAGAAACAAGGGAAAGCTTAAAACTGGGAACATGAAGAACCTTTTCAAGACAGAGTTTATCACTTAATCGAACAGTTCCCATGGTATCTATCGTTTTAGACTGACCATTAGGCATAGTGACATGTCGAACATTAGAAAACTGTCTTTTATCACTAAAAACAGATTCATCACCAGCAAGATGCTCACTAGCACCAGAATCAACAAGCCACCGATTATTAATCTGTTTAGAATAAGAACTGTTGCATTCAGGATGGATATTACCTGCAAAATTTGACTCTTCTCTGGTAACAGAAACACTGCTACTTGAGGCTCCTTTCTCAGTATTCTTTCCTGTCTGTTCGAGAAGATTGCAGAGCATTTTAAGCTTATCAACGTTCAAACCAGACAAGCCTTTTATACCTTCTATCTCTTTATTGGCAAAGTTGACAGCAGAACCACCTTTTGGACCCTTCCACCAATCAGGGAACCCACATAGTTCAAAGCAGCCGGTCTTCAGATGACCGGTTTTGCCACAATGAGTGCAGAGTAAGGAACTCTTCTTGTTAACACTGTCTTTATCTCTTCTAGACTTGTTAAACTTTCCTCCTGTTCTGCTGACATTGTTAGCGAAAGAAATATCTAGGGTTTCCTTTGCGCACTTACCACTGATCCGTTGCCTTTCTTCTTGAAGAATAACAGCATAAGCAGTGTCAAGGCTCGGAAGGGGTTTTTTCATGAGCAAATTTCCCCTAACGTTTATAAATTCCTCTCGCAAACCCAGCAAAAATTGAAACAGTTTCTGATTTTCAGATTGCTTAGCAATTTTTTCACTATAACCACAAATGCAGGAGGATATGTTTGTCATGGCAGAGATATCATCCCAGAGACTGGTAAGTTTAGTAAAATATTCGGTGACCGAAGAATCTCCTTGCTCAAGTCTAGAAAGATCACGATTAAGCTCAAAAAGTTTCGTACCGTCAATTTGGTCGAACCTCTGGATCAGGCGTCTCCACATATCGTACGAAGTTGCGCAAGACACCAAGCTGTCGCCAATGGTGGTTTCTACGGAAGCAAGAATCCAAGACCTTACCAAACCATCACACCTATCCCAGGCATCGCGTCGGTTTTTGGGAACCTTGGATCTCTTGAGGGTGCCATCTATTAGCTTGATTTTATTTTTGGCTAATAGACAGATCTCAACCTTTTTCTTCCAATTTTGAAACCCTTTCTTGCCATCGAACTTTGTGGTTGTAAGTTGTACGCCAGGGGTTTCTGAGTTCGACACGGTTAACGGATCCGAATCAAGGCGGCGCTTGTTCTTCTTTTTGTTGGAGATTTCTTCCTCCTCCGATTCATCGCTTTCTTCCTCATTTTCTGATGAATCGTCTTCGCCTTCGCTTGATTGTGTCGGCATTGTGCGGTGCGGATTTTAGTGGTGATCGTCACACTGCTCTGGTACCATGTGAAAGGAGCGAAGGATGATCGAAGTATGAAAGGAGAGAAGACAAGAGAGAATCGTGGTGCGAAGAAGAAGAAAGAGGGGAGGAAACTCGACGATTAGGAGAGAATAGAAAAGACGGAGAAGAAGGAGTGAAGGAAAAATGAATTATACTTTTCATATATGATCGAGAGAGCATCCCGATAATCGATTATATACAAGGTAATAAAGCCGTTGTTTAACGGGAAACAGAGAAAGTAAACAACGGCTAAACAACGGCTAATCAAGCTAAAGAAAGGATTAACAAAATAGAGTAAGGGGAAAATGTAAATCCTAACACCTACAGAGGCAACGTATATCGCCTCCATTGATCTTGAACAAATGAGCCAAGTGTAAACTCGCCTCTGTTGCTCTTAACCTACTAAGGCAACTAGCTTATCTCACCTCCATTGTGCTGTGTGAGGAGTGCCTTCCACCATAGGCAAGCGAGGCGACAAGTTTTACTTGCCTCTATTGATATTACAAACGAGGCAAGGACTAAACCTCGCCTCCATTGATCTACGTAGAAAAATAAGCATTAATGGTGACCTATTCAACTCGCCTCCATTAATGTCTAACAACCAAGGCAAGTATTGAAACTCGCCTCCATTGCTTATGCAGGGAGGGAATAAACAACAGAGGCAACCTATTTCTACCTCCGTTGTTGTCCAACTAACAAGGCAAGACTTTTATCTTGCCTCTATTGCTTTGTGTAGAGATTAAGCAATAGAGGCAACCTTTTTCTCCTCGCCTTCGTTGATGTCTAACAAGCGTGGCAATTGTATATTGCCCCTGTTGATCTTTTATTTTAAAAATAAAACTAAATTCATACAGGGCATTCATCCCATTAAAGATTACATATTACAATTTGCTTCATCTATAGATTACAGATGTCAATAAGATTGATATTCAGAACAATTTAAATAAAAATCTAATATGATATAAACAAATTTATCACAAGATATAACATAACCTCCATTAGTGTTCAAATCAAACAAATCAGCCCATTTCAGAAACTTAATCCTAAACATTTGTTCAAAAGACCTCAAAAGTTACATACTACATTCAAGGAAGGAACCAAACTTGATTTAAAGAGGCGATGCAACAACTAATCTACCCTTGGTAGATCCTGATGATGATTCACTTGAGGTAGTGTTGATGGGAGGGTAAGAAATTTCAATAGGGAAGATTTGGATGGAGAAGACCAACAAATAGATTACACAAAGCCATCCAAAACTTACAACAGTCGATCTTGAGAGTAGCCATTGTGCCATTCACAAGTCATGTTCAATTATTGTGCCCATACTACTGTTGTGGATAACATAGAAGGCAGGTACTTCAGCATTTCATACTCCACCAGACAAAGCTCCACCATGAACAATGATGAAGTTCAAGCTGCAACATTTTTTTTGATAATTAGAGGCACACGGCCTAGTGGCCAGCATAGGCGAGGTACAACCGAAACAACTATATATAAATAGAGAGAACACATATACAGTGGCGGAGCCACGTTGAACCCAAAGGGTATCTAGCCCCCCCCCCCCCCCCCCCCCCCCAAGATTTCAATTTTCAATTCAAATCATGTAGTGTTTGATGATAGTTTATTCTACAGCCCCCCCTATGAACAATCAAAATTTTTTTTAGCCCCCCCTAATAGCAAATCCTGGCTCCACCCCTGCACATATATACCTTAAAATTTCTACCCTTCCCTATTAATAGGATAAGCTCAAACCCTTAGCTTACACTCTTGCTTTACGCTTGCCCCTACTAGCAACCTTACAAACTCGAACGAATTTACTAAAGCCAACCAGGCCCTTCTACGGCCTGGGATCCTTTCCAGAATTGACTTTTGAGTTGGTCTGCGAGCAGCTATCCGATTCAGCCCCTGCACTACTCTTTGACCCCTGACACCTCTTGCGGATGCTATATCTGTGCTCAGAGATGATGTCTTCAAAGTTACTCAAACGGTAACATGGTTTCAAATATTAAAAAAGATGGTTAAAAACAACATCTATACGAAAATGAAAGAAAATCACTAAAACAATAACAATATAATAGAGAATGACACACATGAATTCATACATAGACACATACCTATAGGTAGAAAATAAATTATCTCCTTGCTAATAGGATAAGTAATAGGGAAACATATCCAAACAAGGGTACGAACAACTGGAACAACAGTTACCCCAATTGCAAAACCATATCGAGTACTCGGGGACTGAGATATAATCTGCAAATGAAGCAATAAAGTTACTCTGATCAACCTTAAAAGCATTATGTCATAATATCTAACATTTACAAATCGTTACATCTGCTTCAAGAAAATCAAATTTAATACTTTGATCTTAAAATCACTACTTATTCTAACATTTACCAAAAATGAAAGCACTAGTCAAGCGGAGAGATCATCCATTTATGGTTAGTGGAATTGAGTATTGTTGTCACTTGAAGCTAATTTTATCTCTAATTTAGAATTAAAGAAGACAAACATTCAATAATCATTGACGTTGAAGATGATGAGGGCTCTTAGTATAATGTGTAGTACACTATTTTAATTTATACTAATAAAGAAACATGCCCCTCATCCCTTGCCTTTATTTATGCTGCCGTGCTTTTAATTAATCTAATTTCGATTATTAACGATTCCTTTTCTTCTTACCACTAGGTAGGGTGTAAAGAAAAAAGAAATACTACTATAAACTAAGATCTAGTTTGGATGATCAGGCATTCGGATTTGAGTTTTAGTTGCACTAGCAGCAGTCTACCGTTGGGCACCAAGTGTGTTGACTCACGGAAAATTTTATAGTATCTTCGGTTTTTATAGATCTTTTAATCTTCATCTTTTTGATTTTTAATCACTCACTTTCTAACTATACTTCTCATTTTTTTCTATCACAACTCCCATTTTCAATTCACTTCAACCCCTAATGCAAAAAGTAAAGTGAAATGGTATGTTTTTTCTTGTGCCTAGACCTATCTACAATATGCGGGAGTATTAGTTATATCTATATATACTTGTTTTTTTTTAAAAAAAAAACTTTTGATTCACATATAAGAATTAAAATACAATATACAACAATAAAAATACACCACAAAATGATACTTTCAATTTTGAAGGGAGTATTAAATCATGGTTAAAAAAGGATTAGACTATAAAGGTTTTGAAACCCGGCAGGAGTGGGTCATAATCATAAGCGCGCATCCTACCCACTGTTTAATATAGCAAGATTTGAACAAGTGATTCACTTGTATGGGTGTAAACTGACAGTTATTCATAATATGTATATACAGACTATATGTGTTGAATGTTTGGTAATGAAAATATCTTTTCTCAGACAGATCAAACACGGGGAATATAATTTTGTAAAAATAAATGTGGGTTTGATAATTACAAATTAATACTCATATAATATATTATATTATATGACGTTACTTATTTGTTAAAAATCATATTATACTATTAAAATATGAATATATATAAAAATATATCATTATATGAAAAATTGAAGCTTCTAAGCAACGTAATTTTTTATTATTTTGTATAATTTAATATTTTTATAAATTTAAATAGATATATAATTTTGTATAATATCAACTAAATTAAATTGTTATTACTTTTACTATTTTTCATATCTTATTAGTTTGTGTGGTACTTTGTAAATTAAAAAAATTATATATATATTATATTTATTACAAATTTGTATAACTTAACAATTTTATAAATTTATATACATATATATTTATATTTTAGATTTATTTTACAAATTTTAACATCAACTTATTTAAATTGTTATCACTTTTAATATTTTATCAATTTATGTGGTTCTTTGTAAATTAAAAGCATTATATAGTATATGTATAAAAATAATAAAAATTTAAGAACATGTCACTATAAAATTAAAAATATACATGTCCGTATCATTTACTATTTTAAATTTTTATTACTACTAAGATATATGTATTTTGTAAATTAACTAATATATACTAATTTAAATTATTATTACTTGTACTGTTTTTAATTTAAATGAGGACTTTAAATAAGGGTTTGGGGTTAATCGTGCTTTAAAGTATACCACACACATTTTAAATCACGGTTAGTCACAGAACTGTGACAGTGTTCATTCAAACACACACAGGTGAACATCCACATTCAAATGAGGACTTTACTCACGGTTAGTATACAATCGTGCTTTTACATGAGCAATTTAAATCATGGTTTATGGGGTAACCATGCTTTCAAATGTACCATGCGCATTTAGAATCACCGTTAGCCCCAAAACCATGATTTAAAATCCTTATTCAAAGCACGGGTGATTCCCGCTCACATTATAAAACATTATAAAGCACGGTTTGACCAAAAACGTGTTTTAAACACCGTATTTTTAATCATTTTTCTAGTAGTCTATGAACGAAAAGATTTTAAAACCAGATTGGTATGCTTTTACAGATAGGTTAAGACAAATCGCCCTTAGCTTAGTAACAAGTTATAACACTTGGTTGTATCAAGTCTGTTCTTCAGGCTATTCCGTCCTATGTTATGGGGTAATTTGTCTTCCCACCTCCTTAGTCCATGAGATCTAGAGCATTATTCGGAACTACTGGTGGATAAACTCCTTAGATAGGCAGGGAATCAGCTAGCGCAAGTGGACTATCATATGCAATAGTTTAAATGATGAAGGACTCGGGTTCAGAGAGCTAAAAAACTTAAATGGGGCGTTGCTTGTTAGTTAGTGTTGGCGTATAATCCAATAACCTGATCTCCTGGTGTCGCAAGGTTTGAGGGTGAAATACTTCTGGCAAGGGGGTATTCTGGATGCCACCCTGAGTAGTCGTCTGAGTCTAGTTTGAAGATCTTTGGGGGGGGGGGGGGGGGCTTGAACATGATTCGTATTAGTGCACGACACGTCGTTGGTAGTGGGAGTTCTATTATGCTTATTGATAAGTGGTTATTGGATAAGGAGGGTGGTAGGTCATGGACTTAGAAGGGTCCTCCGGATGTTAGAGATAATGAGTATGTCTCTTGGTTGATTAATCGGCGGGATCGCTAATGGAATGAAGCTCGAGTCCGCTCCTGGTTCCCAAAAGAGGATGTTACCTTAATCATCCACATGCCTTTGGGTGATGACAATTAGATGGACGATTGGGGGGGAGGGCAAGAATTACTCCTTCATGGTTAAGTTAGCATATTATTTAGCCGCATCCTTGAATCATGGTGATGACGCCACCACTTCGTTTCAAAAGCATGATTGGTCTAGCAATGAAGAGGAATCACAAGCACCCTCTACAATAAAGGATTCATCTTCTAGCATGGAAGATTTTGCACAACATTTTTCCATGTTAGGTATTTATCTCAGAGCATTACAAAATTTATGAAGAAGACGCAGGAAGATGCTCTCTTTGTGGAGGTTGTGAATGGCTACCGTACCTTGATACGTCCTCGATAGGTCGTGGATGTGTCTCTTAGATGGATTAAGGTTACTCAAGTAACTTAAGGGTAATAGAAAGGATGCAAGTACTTCAACTGGAATCTTCCAATTCGATTGAGAATTAACACACAAGTAATTCACTCACCCTCCCTCCACGCCCACCTGTGGACTACGAGACAGTTTCAGGCTTACCATTGAAGTCCTTCCATCCAGATCAACCTCTCTGTCACTAGTCTCCCAACAGTTCCCTAACTGCTGCCCGACTACCTAAGCTACCCTTTACAAGTGTTGTGACTCCACTGTTCACACTACTGCTCACTAAAGGATTTAGCACTGCTCACTCATACAACTAATGATTTCCTAATACAAGTCTAATCAATTTTAGCACTTCTCTTGACTATGCATTCAATGTTGGTGCGTAAGTGTGTATTGAATGCTATCCCAACTATCCAATATATACATTTAAGTTCTAACCATCACTCAATTATTCCTAGCTATCCTCTAGGATTTAACTAACTTCTTCAGCTACTTGGAATTGCTTGTTTCTCATTGGTTGATCTACTGCTCGGCCAACTCTTGCCCAACACGTGACAGCACGCCATTGGTCACTATGTGCGGTGGTTGTGGGCGCTAGTTGCAAGTTGATTCCCAACTAACCTTTGCAAGTTAGTAACTCATTTCAACTCCTATGGTAGCTTTAGCAAGTTCTTCCATGATGATGGTTTCCATAGGTAGACTTGTAGGCACATATGAAAGATCATCATTGGTGATCATGAAGACTTTCTTAATCTTAAGATCTTTTTTGGTTGATCTTGAAGGCTTTCTTGATCCTAAGAAAGATTTTCTTGATCCTAATCAAGTTCTCTAACTTGATTTGTCTTTGAGTGTATTTTCATAAAGCTTTCTAGTAAGCTTTGTCATTAGCTTAATCACTTGAATGGTTATTGAGTGTCTGTCATGTCTGAGCTTCATCTTTGAGTTGTTGTGGACTATGTGTCCCACCTGTTGGACACTAGTCAACACAAAAGACCCCGCTTGCATCCATGCTTGCTAAACGATTCTTACAACCTATTTTCCTGAAATACTTACACTTAAACAAACATTAAATACACAAGGAAAAGTTTGTTATCATCAAAATATCAAGGGAGAATTTGACCTAATAGAGGTTATGATAACATGATTCATGCTCACTTGCTATGCCATTTCACACAAAATGGTGGGTAAACAGAGTCTAGTGAGGCCAACTTTGAGTTGCAATGATAGATTTTAGGATTGGTTATTTAATTTATGTGCATGGAAGGGGTTAAGTGTAGTGAAGATGTTGCTCGGTTTCATTTGGAAGATCTGGTTCTCATGATGTCAGGTGCATCATGTGAGGATGGCATCCTTTGCGTAGGGGATGGACCAGGCTCAAAACTTCATTGGCATAACCACCTCTAGGAAATCCGACGACATATGGAGCATGAGGAAAAGACCACGGGTATGGGCAACATGATTAGGATTCTTGTGGATGGTAGCTCAACCTATAATGGTTTGGGAATGGGTGCAATAAGAAAAGATGAAAATGGAAGAATTCATGCCATTGGAGTATCACAAGAAAGTGTTGGCTGGGTTCCTACTATCACTGAGGCGAAGGTGATGCTTCTTGGTGTCAAGATAACTCTTTAATATGGCGCCATGGATGTCCATCTTTCCTCCGATTATCTATACAACATAAACTATGTGAAGGGAAAGGGCCTAGTTCACCTGGATGTTAAAATGTTATTAAATGAAGTTTTAGCGCTTGTTGGAGATGGTAATCTTCAAGCTAGATTTTGGCCTGCGACTTTGGGGTTAGTATGATTCACTTATGGGATTATTGTCATGATTTGATGGAGTATTGAGTGTGGTAATGTGTTAGGAAAGTGACAACAAGATTTACATTGTTCGGTCATAAATGACCTAGTGCACGAGAGGTATGACAAAGGTTCTTAGTAAAAAATGGAGCAACAATGGAGATACAAGGAGTGTTCACGAGTGCTAGGAATGTCTCCACCAGTTGTGTCTAATTAATAAATGTACACTGATTGCTATTTATAGGGAAGAGGACAAAGAAGTTGGTGCATCTCCCGACCTTGTCACTTACTAGCAGCCGGGTTGATGATGCGGGATGCACGCGGGGCGTGCTTAGAGACGAGGATGGCGTCATCTTGATCAGGTCACTTTGTTAGGGACAAAGCTTCCTTGCTCTGTTCGGTTGTCCATCCTTAATTGTAGAAAGGATGTTTATTAGGGCATTAATGGCATGTTAGAGAGGCGTGCAAGTTGGTAATTAACCATGAGTGCGTAAAACAGATTGAAGGGTTGTCCGATGAGCCTGATTATATAGGATGTCAGAGGGGTGTGTGCTTGGTGTCATCTTATGCCTTGGGAGTCAATCGAGGTTTATGTTGGTATCCATTTACTTTTACTTGGCTTCGGGGTCTGATGAGACTTGCTCCCGGGCTGGATGTCTGTTAAGTGGAATGTTTTCTAGCCGGGGTATTTGTGTCTTGATTGCTGGCTTGTTACTCGAGTATGTGCGGTTATGAGAGGAGGTGTGTATATTGCCCTTGGTAACATGGTTTAAGGAGTGTCTGATCACACTGTACCAACAACACTATCTTGTAATTTTGGTATATTGAATGGTCCCACATCTCTAGGGATGAAAAATTGGAGGCTCATATCCTTGCCACCATGGGTAGATAGGGTTCAAATATGGGCATCTGATGTAGTCACATTCCCACCAGTGTTATCAACTCTATCTCAATCTAATGTTTGTTTGCCTGTTGGTCACGAAAAATAAAGGAAAATAATGGACATGCTTGGGTTGAGTTACTTGCTAATCGTTCACCCTTGGATTCACAAGCCAAGGGTAGTGTTGTTTGAGGGTTAAACGCTTTTGTTTGCAAGCTTCTAAAATATGGGATACCAACTCTCACATTCTAGAATGTAAAGCTCGATACAAGTTCAACACGCTAGTATTTTATGCACCCTATAATATTTGACATATGAGCTCGAATCTATGAAACTGAAGGTCAGATTACTCGATCAACAGAAAGGGCTGTGTAAAGCCACCCTTAGCTTTTAGTTTTGGGTATTAATTTCCAACATCTAAGTTTATCACACTGATATTAAAAAATTTATGACTAGATATCAGGTCCATTTTTGGTCAATTGTTAGATGCAGTTGTCAAAATAAAGCAAAGAAGAAATGGTGGGACCGCCACGAAATTAATGTCAGTTGTTTGTCAACTGTTAGAATAAAGTATTGGAGAAATGATGGGACCGGTACTGAAATTAATGGCAAACGCTGCCAACATTCCGCAAACGCACCCATCACCCTTTGGCGAGAGTCTAGAAAATGGTGACAAGACATATTGTAATTATTAAGTTAGTTCAATAATAGACGCAATGACAAAATCCTTCCAAACTCAAAATTATCTCAAACAATCCACAAAATGTTTGTCATCGGCCTTCTCTAAGTCTCCATCACCATTAAAATGTGCTGCCACAATTTCTCTATTAACCCAAGGTGACACCAACGTTTGATTTTTTCTAGCCAACTCATAGAAGGAGACCCATCCTTCGACAACTTTTCTGACTAGAAGCAACTACCTCCTCGTGCCGATACATATAACTCTTTGAAAAAGTCTATTCGGCTGTTGGATAAACTTGTCTAGATGATGATGTTACATGAAGCTAGTTGCACTAGCCCTTGTACAATGACATCTCAACACCAACCCTCAACAGTCTCACTGATTCTTGATATAAGTGTGCTTGTTGAAAGTCTGTTTGAACATTAGATTAAGGGGGAATTTGTTTTAGGCGAAAGTAACAAACAAATTCTTTTTTATTTCCAATCTTGATCGTGTAGGGGAAAAGAGAATTAAATTATTAGCTATGTGACCGTCAATCAACACTCAACGGCCACCAATAGCCAGTTAACAATCACTAATTATTGTTTAACACCCGACGATCATCGGTTAGTGAATGTAGGTCATCATTCAAAAATAACCACTCACCGTCAAAGAATACTAGGGAAAGAAATCTCATTCTATAATAAGAGAGGTGGGGAATCAAGTTAGAGAGATTTGGAATAATTCGATTTCCTTTTTATATATTTCTTGAAAAATGAGAAAAACTACTTAAAAAAAAAATTATCTATTACCTTTCATGATTCCCAAAACAAACACCCTTAAATGATGACAACACGAAAGCTATGTAGACTTCCTTGATTAAATAACTGGACAAACTAGTGTACAATAAAAAATTTTGATATGTTGCCCTCACCTCTCCCCTCAACACGCCCCAACACCCCCTCTCCCCTGCCCATCTGCCAACCATGCCTAACTCTCTGCCCCGCCCCCATCTCTCGTCTCCCTATTAGACAAATACCTCCCCTAACACACACCCTACACCATCCAAAGCACCCCACCACCGCTAAACCACACCACAAACCCCGCCACCTCCAAACCCCGACATGTCGAACCTCTAGAATGTAGTGGAGGATACGAGCATTGTTTTTTGGATAAAAATTACAGGATAACACGCATCTTGGCACCCTTCGGAAAACTTTTGCCTAATATGGCCATGTAGTAAGTGTCCACCAGCCCAAGCAGCGGAGGATGGTCACAAACACAAAATATGCTTTTGTTGGTTTCAGTAACAAAGATGAAGCAGCTGCTGCGGTCAGCAATACAAATGGAATGTGGCTGGATGGTGTTAGGATCGCCACCCAATTTGCTAGACCAAGAAGAAGGGCAAGACAGGAATGGAGAAAGGCAAATCCATTTCTAGACTAGGCTCCCCCACATGTCATCGAACACTGGCGACCGCTGGCCATAAGACAACAATAACCCCAGGAGAGGAGCAAAAAAGTTCCGTAGGGGACCGAAGACATGGAGATTGTAACACCCCATCCAACAACAACACACTTAACAACAATCTGCAGCGGAAAATATACTTCATCACATTACTTAACTCGTTGGTGTTACACGCCGTTAACCACCCACGTGGCTAACAAGGCTATTACATAAACATTGTATCGGTCTGATGGACTAGATTCCCGAGCGACTACACATTACTATCCCTTTCCATTAACAACTAAACATACACATACCTCCAACTGTACCGAGTATTTACAAACTGATGCCGATAACAATTTCGGTCTTACTACACCTACTGTACATTTATAACTTAAATGATTTCCCAGGTACAAACGACTACCCCATCCTACTCTCGAACGGCTCCCAGCTCCTTGTACCTGAAATAGGAAAAAGAAGAGAAAAGGGTGGCCCCCCAGGGGCTCAGCACCTTTGCTGGTATGGTAATCCCGCAGCCCGCATGCTACCGGGCCACGCACAACTAATTATCGTCTTAGCATGCGGTTGATTATATTTGAATCATGCATGTAAACTATAAACACACAACACATAACATTCCACCTCAATGGGCCCAACAAACAGATAACACATCCTTACTTGATAAGTCACTCATTGCGTTCATTAACCCTAGAGTGTTTCTCCTCTAATGGAGCTACTTCCTTAATAGACGACACTTACCCATTAATCGGGTTATCCTTAAACGCCTCTTATCACAAACTGGGATTCATATCCATGATCCACATACTCCACATTTCACAACATATAACATACACCACATTACAACACTTTTCACGTTTCAACGTGCACATAATAACATCGCAATGGGAATTGCAGTACAACAACAATACATAACATAACGGGAACGGTTCTCTTAGGAACCGACCCAAACATAGTTAATTCACTGGTGAGCCTAGAGAATGATGTCACCCTCATGATAAACTCGTTATACAACACTCATTACCGTCCTAATAGTCGGACGAGTAACTTAAGTTAAGATGGTTCGGATATGGTGACCCGAACACACCACATAAACACATGTTCCCCCTAAACCGATCATAAGTCAGAATAGCTAAGCTTTGGAGTAAGCTAATGGGAGATCGTAACCCGAGAGGGAAACAACCATAACAGAGAGGAGGGTAAGGCTAAAAAGGATACCCACTCCCAAACAACGCGCGACCGGCCTAACCGGATTCCTCACCCCCGTTAGTATATATTTACTTGTAGATAAATAGTTAGAGCCCCACTATGGAGCCTATCACATCCACACACCAAGAAGGTATTTCGACTGGGTTAAACACACGAGGGAGGTCCATACATTCACACACAACATTACACAATTAACTCACGCATAGCCGTGGTTAGAACGTCCCATGGTTCGGGTCGTTAAATCCGAATACCGAACTCTCTTGTGATCCTAGACTCAGTTAGCTAAGTTTAACACTTTCGAGGTTAAATGGTATCGGAACTAGACACGCCACATATATGAATTGTTGTAAACTCATTACATGTTTTTATCTTACAACGTGGCAAACATACAGAAAAACACATTGGCATACAAGTCGGTGTAATCCGGTAGGACACAGGTTGCAAGAAAACCATACCTGTCACCGGAGTCCACTCTATCATGTCCACTTATGTTCCTCGAACAATTCACGAACAACTGGTAACATTAAAGTTGCCTTCATTAACATTGGGGGTAACATGTTTGCGTAACGTTGAACGACTATGGTTAACGCCGTTAACTAGTTAAGTAACTTAACATTTTTAACTTGTTTTACTTCCACATTTTACTACAACTTTTCACCCACTTAATTGTCATTAGAACACACCTAACATGTCCTTAACAACTTTATAACACCATCACTTATCAATCCCCATCATTAAACACTATTATTTAACCTTAAACTCAACTTTTAAAGTGGTCCGGGACTTGGTCCCGGACCTTGTCATTGTAAAATCCTCGGGCTGTTTTCATGGGGTGGTCCGGGACTTCATACAAGTCCTAGGTCCCGGACCAACCTAGGCAAATTCTCTCGGGGGTAAATCAGGGGGTGGTCCGGGACTTCATACAGAACCTAAGTCCCGGACCAAGGTAATGTAAAAACTCTCGGCCCCTTTTTAATGCATGGTCCGGGACATTAATCCAAACCTAAGTCCCGGACCACTGCTACAGATCTTGCATTTTGACATTTTCTAAGTCTTGTTGCAATGGTTCTCCACATCCATTAAATGTATAAACTTCCCAAATGATCTTAGGCATATTCTAGTACCAAAATCTCACTTTGATTCACCTTAAAACATTGTCCAACTTGTCACTCATTTTTCTTACAAATCTCTTAACACTTGTAACATTTCTCTTTTGGTTTTCTAAGTGGTATTTTACCTATAATGACCACTATACCAAGATGTTTCCTCTACACCTTAACATCATCTCCCAAGCATCTTTTCTTACTAACTAAATTTCCTTGTTCACACCTTCTTAAAATTCCTTTCTCAATCCTTACCTAAACATCATTCATTCCTTGTACATCAACATTACCTAAACCTAAAACAAACTTCTCCAAGAGTTTATTACATCACAAAAACACTCATTGAATTCCTAGAACTTCCAAGACAATACCTAAGTCCTTGTAACACTCTAAACACCTTAATACATGCTTTCTTCCCTAGTAAAACATTTATTCATTCCTAACACTTCCTAGTTCACTAAAACTCATTTAAGCACTTAAAACTTCTTGTACATTATCCAAATTTTGCCATGGGTTCTCCTAGCATATTGTCATACCAAAACACATTGTTTTTCACCATTAAACATTCAAGAACACCTAAAACCATCAAGAGCTTTCTCACACACAAAACTTCATCAAATTTACACTACATCACAATATAGTGCATAATCGAATTGCTTGGCACTTAGGCCCTTAAATAACATGGCTCTTAGGCCCTTAAATTGCATAAAATAAACACTGAATTTCCACATGTATATTGCCTTTAACCTGCAAATACACTCAACATCACATGTGCCCTTTAATAATCTCCTTAAGAACAATTCACTAGCTCTTTTCCCATTGGCTCCTTAGGTATTTTATTAAGCAAATCAAGCTCATTTTTCCTAAGGCATTTAAACCACATTGAGATAGTTTGTTTACCTCTTTTCTTCAAGATTTTTACTTGAACACTTTTGTTCTTCCTTGTTTGGAAATCGGCAAGAGGACTTGGTTACTTGTCAATGTTCTAATCAATACACAAGTAAAACCAATGAGCATTCAAGCTCCATGTTTAAACTCACTTACAAACCCTAGGTTATATATATTGTCTTAACACATTAGGTTAGTTGTTTTACCTTGGAAACAAAAGAGAGCTTGAATAAGTAACAAGAGAGGACTCCTCCTTGTCCTTTAAGGATGGAAATGGAGCTATGAAAGAACAAGAGAAGACACCATTAATGGTGAATTTTCGGACATGTAATAAAAATGAAGGAAATGTTGTTTTCTTTGATTTTTCCTTACCTTGAAGCAAAGGAGAATAACATGGCATGAAAATATGAGCTCAAGCTCCTTCAATGGTGAATCTCCATGGCACCTAAATGGAGCTTTTGAAGATTTGAAAAGACAAGGTTGTAGATCTTGCTCCAACTAGAAGAATGGTGGTCTTGAAATTGAATTTGGACCATGGAGCTAGGAGATACAAGCCATGGAAGTTGAGAAATGGTGAAGTTGCTGTAGCATAACCGATGGAGAAGGAAGAAGAAGATAGATGACCGTGGGAAATGAAGAAGGAAAGAAGAGAATGAGAAGAAACTTGCTTTTGGATATATTGTAAGTTAAAGCAAATAGTAACTAGCTTTATCACTTTCTTTCTTTCTTATTAAGCTAACAAGGGGGATGACTCATCCCTTGTCAAAAACCGGCCCCCATTATTCACCTAGGGGTGTTTTGGTCTTTGTTGACCAATTAACTTACTTATATTGACTTATGTCATAAACTAGCATATTTTAGTTACTATTCACCAAAAACAAGGCACATACTTGTGAAATTTTTGATTTCCCATTGATTTAGACCTCCAAATGTGATACTAAGTAGTACACATGTTAATTAAAGAGTAATGATGGACATTTAGCCATTCAAAACCCATTAACAAGAAAATTTTTCAAAAATGTGCTTTAAGGCTCCTTAAAGCACATTTTGTGTTTTAACTTGTTTTCAAGCTTGGTTTTCTTTAGTAATTGATTTAATATGTTCATTAACATATTTATAAGGTATAGGTATGACCTTTAGGTCTTTTACAAATTTATCCCAAGCTTAGAGCACATTTTTGCTCATATTGACTTTAAGGTATTTATTTGTGTTTTGTTTGGTTTAATTGTCTACCAAGGTTTCCTAAGGATTTAATTAGCCTTATTAAATCATAATTGAATATCTCTAAGTCTTGGTAGGCTCGTTGGGTCCCAACCAAGTTCACTTCTAAGTTTAGAGCATGTTTTTGCTCAAACTGTATTTATGGTACTTTATTGTTCTCACCATGGTTTAAATTGTACACTGATGTTTCTAAGGCACTTTTTAGCCTTTAAATATCATAGTTTAGTATTTAAACAACATATCAAGGTTCGGGTATTTCAGAGATGCAGGAAAACCAGTCCGATTAGCCTCGTTGCCAGTTTTTTCTACCCAGGCTGGACACGGTGTCATCATCGTATCACAGTGAAACAATACTCCTCAGGTTGGAGTAGCACTGGGAAAGATTGAAGGAATAGAATATATCATCGCTCAGTCAGCCTTCGAATTCATTGTAATTTTTGACATGAAGGATCGGATGAAAAGATGGCTTCAAAAAGGGAAGTGGATCTAGGATTGGTTGGTCGAGCCATGGTTGGAAGACAGAGTACAAGTCAAAAGACTAGTAAATGTATTTATCAGAGGCCTCCCCCCACGGGCTTGGTGTGAAGAGTCAGTCAGGAACATCCTCGTAAGTTTTGGCAAAGTTCTACATATCGATTGTCCCAAAGAATCTAGAAGTGTCAGCTACTCTCAAAATAGAGGCGTTCAAGATTATCAACGAGGAAGTTGAAGTCCTGTTTGATGGTAAGGTAGGAAAGGTGGGAGTAATTGAGGTATGGAGAGAGAAAGTTGGTGAGATATTAGCGGAGCAGAAGAATGAACTGCCGGCGGTGACGCACACGCGGCCAGAAACTTGCGTTTCAACCATCAGCATGAGCGTCGGCATGAGCGCTGGAATATAGATTATATTAAGGACTTATAAATGTCCCTGATTGGTTTTGGAATCATTTATGACCATTAGATTATAACAAATAAAAATAGAGGGTCTAGATTATATATTATACCTATTATCTCTAATTTGGTACTACAAAATATGAGAATCTTCATTTTCAGTTTCTGTTCTCTCCCGGTTTTGCTAGATCTCTCCAACGATGCTACTATTCACTGTACCCAAACCTCGACGAAGAATTTCTTCACCGGTGAACATCGACGAACAAGTAGTAAATTTTGTAGTTACGCCTCTTTCCATTGTCATCGTCATTAAACCCTAACTGGTGAATGGGGAACGCATTATCGCTGCGCTTCTGTCGATTCGTATCTTGTGTCTGCGGCACAGAAGTATTGGACGAGACTGAAGTAATTGAAGACGGTGTTGAAAACAGCGAACTCAAGAACAGGTAACAAACACGCTGCACCTCTCTTGATTCCCCTGCTTGTGTATGCAAATGTACAGATGATTCTTCATACTCATTTGAAACCCTTCGAGCCGACACAAGGAACATACATTTGCTACCGGTTTTCGGAATCAATTTTGCTTGTGTATGCAATTCTATTCATTTAATCGTTGTGGTTGCGACTGGCTTTGCGGTGATTACTTGATCGGCCCATAATCTAACGAGACTTCAACCTTGGTACTTTCTTCCTCAAGGTATTTTTCTAGTTATCTCTTTATTTCCTTGAATTTCTTCGGATTGAACCTTGTTTTTTCTTTCGGGTAATTTTTTTAGGGGTTGTGCTTGGCTTCTAGACTGTAGTTGAGCTCTATTGATTTTTCAGTGCGTCTCTGTTGGCTGGTATTTATTTATGAATATGGTTGGTACATCTTACTTCTGGCTTATACTTCTTACTTGATTACAAATATCGTGGTGCTTATTCCAGTGTGTGTGGTATTAATTTATGATCTGGGTGGTAGTAAATGGTAAAACCATTGGTACAACTTACTATGCATGGCTGGAACAATGTGCTGCAAAATTATGGTGCTAACACCACTCTCTCTATGGTATTAACTATTGACATTGCCGGTATTAAAAAGTTCAATGACTGGTACTTCTTTCTTTGGACAACTGGTATTAGCAATGAGCTAGTACTGAGTATTTGATGTTATTTTCAAATCTCT
Organism: Limonium bicolor; assembly: GCA_023374045.1. Lineage (NCBI taxonomy): Eukaryota > Viridiplantae > Streptophyta > Magnoliopsida > Caryophyllales > Plumbaginaceae > Limonium > Limonium bicolor. Next base: position 34,048,025 of record CM041777.1, on the reverse strand, counting down.
GTTTCGGTTCTTTAAGTTGATGTTGATGGTACCATTTCTTATAAATGTGTGGTACTTTTTTAAGCCTGAGGATGATACTAACTCTTTTCTCAGGCTGGTACTTGTATTTGCATATATATGGCTGGTACTTTTTATGCTTAATGGATGGTACATTTTTGACGTATGGTTGGTACTTATTGATGCATTTTGTTATATTTTCCAACTTGTGGCTGATGTTTCTTACTGCATTAATATGTGAAAACCTTGTGCGTAATGGATCTTTATTTTGAGGTAGGTGGTACTATATAGTGTATATAAGTGGCACTTTTGTGTACATGAGGTTGGTACTTATTAATGCATATGGCTGGTATATCATTCCATATGCGAGTGGCACTTCTGTCAGTTTGTGACTGGAACTTGTTTTGTTTTTGCATATGGCTGGTACTATTTCTACTTATTCCATATGCGAGTGGTACTTGTTTGTTGGACCATCGAGATTTATGCTGACACCGACTCGGAAGAATTTTATGAATTTTGCCAGGATTTTTCTTCAACAAATAAACCATCCAATCTGAGTGCAACATGACATATGCAGCATAGATCTCCAGTGACTACTGATTCACGATTATCCTCTCCCAGTGGTGCGTTTGATTCGCTGAATTTGGAACAGGATCCTCCACAATCTCATCAGCTTTGACAAAGAATCCTTCAACCTTCTTCAGGGTAAATTCTTCCATGAATTTAGCGTAGTCAGATCAAGGTTCTGGCTTATTGAGAAGTGAATCAAGAAAATTTGCAGAGCTTACACTTGATCAAATCTTACCCAAAATCACATAGAGCATTAACAGGAATGGGAGCAAGCGCAGAAGCTTCAATATCACAAAATTACAGTTTCAAAAATGTCCAGTGACCTATTTGGATTGGACGGATCATAAGAAAACATGTGCATAGATGCTATAGTTCGTTATGAAGAGCAATCTAGTTTGCGTTTAAACTCTAAACC